>JALPQI010012196.1:0-52521 GCA_025490895.1 Thaumatotibia leucotreta
CCAATAAGGCGATAGAACGTCTCCATTGAGCTTTCATATGTTCACAAAGATCTTACACCACGTCCGTACCAGACAACCAGTATTAAGTTGACCTTCGATAACACCCAACCACAAGAAGTAAACCTGAATATACACTTTAATTCTAATAAACATTATTCTTTTTTTTTTAAATTCATTATTCAGTCAATGTAATGCGTGTATCAATGCCAGCACCCGCGACGGGATAATTAACGGTTAATTTTGATACATGAAGGGTCCACGGAAAAAACATTTCCAGTGCCTAAAAAAATCAGGGCAAATTCACACCTTATTCTGTTAAAAATAAGGTGGTTTTTCCTTCTGTAATTTGGATTGAATAGATATGTTCTTTCCGTGAAGTGAATGTGAAGTCACATTGCTTAATTATCTCAGGACTTTTCTTAAAAAGTTCATGATTTTTTTAATTTGAGTTTTGAATCTTATCAATAATACTGACGGCTATAAATTCGTTCGGCTACAAATCTGCATCTCATTGCTCGATTTCAATAAAAACCAGGATAAGGATAAACATTATATGTTCTAATAAACACTTGTAAATAAATTATTGTAAATTTTTAGATGAAAATGCAGTTGCGTTTCGTTTTCGTCACACTACGCACCCTGTAGAATGCAAACTTTGAAATTAGTATATTTCGGGCATCCGCTTCTGAATGATACGCTGATGGATGACACCTCTGTTGGAGCGACAGAGACAGAGACGCTTATTATATACAAAAATGAGGTTGAGAGGTAAACTTAGACGATTCTATTGTAGTATAAAATTGTATAGAATGCATAATTATGCATCAAAAAGGGCTTAAGTGTCAAGAGTTCAGCTTATATTGGAAACCATATTACCGTTGATTATATTGAACTTGCGAATAGATAGGCTTATCTCTCTTATTGCCAGCGTGTGCGGGCTTATGGTCGGGAAGAAATCAACCGGCGCGTCTCACCATTCAAGCAACAAACGACAAAAAAACAATGTCTTTAATACGCGTTTAGAACGTTTTTCGTCTGCGCCAAAGATTGCGGATAAACGGTTTTTTAAACAACCCCCGCTGATTTATTTTGAAATTCGAACGCAGACACGTTGCAGGAAAACCGTCAATTGTTTTCGTCAGTCAATTGTTTTTCAATGTTATCGAATATACTGTGTTGAATTGAAAGAAGCCTATCACAAAAAAATAATTTAACTCCACTCCAATAATACGTAATGTAAGTACGGATGCGACGTTTTAAAAACAAATAGTAGTAGTAGTAGTAGAAAACCACTATATTGTGCAGAAAAAAAAACAAATCATAACATGAAAAATAATCACTTTTAGAATAAGTACAAAGGCGAACTTATCCCATTAAGGGATCTCTTCCAGTTAACCTTACAAATAAACAATAACATTAAAAAAACAATAATATTACAAATTTATCAATAGATGTGTATGTAAACATTGTAAATTATGAATTAAATAAAACTTCATTAATTGATTAGTGTACTTATTGGAAACATATTACGTCCAATTATGATTACCTTCAGAATTTACGAGTACTTACTGTATCTTCTAACGAATTACTAATCAAACTATGTACAAGGACAATCTTACGAACTGTAGCCGTACCATGAGTTGGAAAGTAAAGGATACGTTAGGTTTTACTCGATACGTAATGCATTCTATCTCGCTCGTACTGACATATTGGAGCGAGCGCGATGTGACTTAACTAGAGTTGACAACAAGACTACATACGGAGTACAGTACACAGAGTGTTTTTTTATGTGGAACAGTATGGGGAAATCGGAAACTATAGAAGATACAGGGAAGCTGTCTAAGAATACATTCGGTATTTTATTGCGAAAACAATTTAAGTAACAATAGTCAACATTTTGGTCAAGTGTGAGTTATACCTAAAAATCAATAATGTTGATTGTTTTAATCCAAATCGATGTAATTTCATGCGTAGACAATTTTATTGTACTGGACGAACAGCAGAAGTTAGTCAAACTTAGGAAAATAGGTAATTTGAAAAAGAAGAAAAAGAAATAGTTTTCGTTTCTTTATTCAGATTTTTTTCACGCATGAAATGACGTCGATCAGCGTCAATTTTTTTTACATTATTGATTTTTAGGTACAACTCAAACTTGATCAAAATTTTGACTATGCCAAAATTGTTACCTCCAAAAAATACTTAATGTCTCCTTAGACAGCTTCCCTGTATCTTCTATAGTTTTCGATTTCCCTATACTATCCCACTTAAAAAAAAAAACACTCTGTATAGTATATACCTATATACGAAAGGCTGTTTTGAAAATGGTCATTTTGATTACATTGCTGGGATTTTTGTCCGGATCAACGCCATATAACCATGCAATAAATTATGAACACCAAATATTGACCCAACGCTCCCCAGACAATGTCGGTATAAAGTTATGTCCGCATTTAAACAAGCAGTAAAAGCGGACATAATTGTAAGGAACCGAGGAATCTACAATGGTTAGTAATATGTCGGCCTCCGTAGCCTAGTTGGTAGTGACCCTGCCTACGAAGCTGGAGGTTCCGGGTTCGAATCCCGGCGAGGGCATTATTTGTGTATTTATTTATCACGAATATTTGTTCCTTGGTCGTGGCTGTGTATGTATTTATGTATATATATGTATCTATCTATCTATTAACTATATATATCGTCGCCTAGTACCCACATCAGCACATCACAATCCTTAATTGAGCTTACCGTGGGACTAGGTTGACTTGCAGCCTAAATTAAATAAAATTTAAAATAAATACTAACTGTACGTATGACCTAAACCTCGTTCCGGTTAGTATATTGAGGTTTAGTCGAATATTGCTATTATTAGTCGTCGGTAATTAATTATTTACCCTTTAATTTAACGTAAATCAATAAAAACACGATGTATATCTATTATATATATCGTCACTTGGCACCGATATCACAAGCCTTAATTGAGCTCACCGTGGGACTAAGTCGATTTGTATAAGATGTCCCAAGATATTTATTAATTTATAAATAGATATCATTTAGAGTGACAGAGAGACTAATCCTCGAAATTTGCAAACTTCGGAGTTCGCGAAGACCGCTGTCGTTTTAGCTCATATGGGGACACAGCTCCAGCATTAGTCACGCAGTCGGCAAATTGATAATTCTCGCGACAGGGGTGAGGCTAAATATTAAAATCAAAATTTATGAGCTGCGACGTGAGAGACCGTGGCGAACCGATTTGTATGGAAATTTGTATGAAATCTGTATGAAGTCTCACTCAAACGACTACTAGGACACGGAGGTGCCATTTGATGGCATAATTTGGGACAACGTAAAATGGACGATTTATGTTTGTTTGTCATATTGTACATGGTTTTATGGGATTGTGTTATTGTTCGGTGGGGAGTCTTTGTTAGGTGGCGTTGAGATTAATACCTACTGAAGTGTTTATGACGTATTAACAAATATTTAACGGCCTTCGTAGCCTAGTTAGAGACCGGTACGGATATCAGATATACCGGGGCGGCCAGGGTGCTCATAAACATCTGAACAGGTATCTATTGTGATAGCGTTAGAATTCATGGTCAGATATTTTTGACCAGCCGGCCGTTCCGACATTGGCAAGTGTACGAAGACGGAGGTTTACTGGTCGAAACCCCAATGTGGATATCTATTTGTGTGTTTATCGTTCATAGGTGACACACAACAAGATGGACAGACGACCTTATGAAGATGGCCGGGACACGCTGGATGCAGGTCGCATCTAACCGGTACATGTGGAGGTCTAGAGGAGGCCTATGTTCAGCAGTGGACGTCTCATGGCTGAGATGATGCATTTCTGGGAAAGCGTATTAATTATTGTTTTATGTACTTTCAAGTGCTAGGTATTTCATCACCTATTAGTACCTACAAATTAGCACACAACTTTTAAGTTAGTGGTGACCCTGGTGATTAGTAGATGACGATTTGAGGCTTTAAGTTAGATTCTATTATATTATATCTGTCAGCATCCTACAACGTGTTACCCCACCCACTGATAACCTTGAACAAAATGTCGTTATCAATTGGAATAAACAAGTCGTTGCAATTTTTTTAGATTTCGTGGTTGGCCCCATAGTAAAAGTTGTTCAGTATAGCCTATTTAATGACCCCGTTCAAGGTTTTCAGTGGGTGGTGTAACACCCTGTATGTATATGTATCAAATGATGCTAACAAAAAATCCATGCCATATCCCAATTTAGCTATCCAAATTCAAGGCTGGCACTATACGATACACAGTAAGCCTTAATCCAAGAAATTAACCTACTACATTTAGACCTTAACGTCAACCAATAGAGTTCAAAAGAAGTCGACTTTAGTAACTAACTGTACAGAGTAGAGTATATACATGGGTAAAGGTGAAAAGCGTGTACTGCCGTGGATTTGGAGCGGGATTTTGAAACGAGTGACTGCGGAAACGGAAATAAAAAAGGCCTCGCCGCAATCTAACCCAGCAACTATCAGTGTTCATTTCTCGTCCCTATATCGGGGATTTATTTCGGGGCAGCGGGCTTTAGCGCTGTGAAGTTGAGCGAAATCGAAGCTTATTTGTTAGTATAAAATTACTTGTATAGCGTAATTTGGTTGTGTTTGTCAATTTATATTATTATAAGATTTATAAGGGTGCGGCTCCACTGACGCGGAGCGGAGCGGAGCTGTGGGAGCTCGGCCAATGAGACCGCATCAGTGTTTTGAATTTTGATTTTGAAGAATGTAATTGGTCAATTTTGCACAGCTCCGCGTCAGTGGAGCCGCACCCTAAGTGGCACTTTAAGAGCCTATTTCGCCATCTCTGAATAAAATATATCTGATAAATGTTAGCTGTTTATATGCCTGGGAAAAATAGTGAATTTTTTTAAAAGTTAAGTAACAGATAAATGTTAGCTTTTCTTCTTCTCATGACTTGAAAAAATATAGATATGTTTTTAACTAACGAATAACTCTATCTGGGGTTAAATTTATCAGGGGTATATACGTTTACCAAGAGATATTACGATCACTAAGCATAGTTAACAAACTTAAAGGGTACTTATTCAAATTCATGCCACGCTACGGTTAGTGCTACGTCCCTGCTACGTCGCGTAGTATTTCGTAGCTACCGGCTACAATTGGACTTAGTTATGAAATGGAATCCAACCCAAATGAATTCTTCAACCTAATTAATACCTTAAATCAAAATAAACAAGTTAATCTTCAGAATGACAAATTCGTGTGGATTGGTTCCTTTTTTAATAACTACGTCCAATTTACAACAAAAACGCTGGAATCTTGTTGACACATGAGCTGAGATTGTAAAATATGAGACCATTTACATAAAATAAACCATTATCCGACGGAAGCGCATACGTAACCTATCTTTCGGCAAATCTGTCCTCACAGGTACTCGGATAGATGCGAAAGATAAAACCGTATCATTTGCTTAAAAAGCCCCATAAAATTAAAGAACACAACAATAACACGCTGGGACAGACAAAAACGTTTACAATGCTCTGTTTTTTCCGTCCGCATTATGGGATGATCCGTCATTGTGCCGCCGGCTCACAGATGGCGCTGATAAGTGGGCGCATCGCTTTATTAATATCCCGATCTGAAATTCAAAACGTCATAACTCACAGTCACTTCAACAGTCGCTTACGTCTTTACTCTACCGGGGCGACGCGTAATAAAACCAGCGTAAGTGGAGCTAGTGAAACTAATACTTGTAAGGATATTGATGGGCCAGGTGAGGGGAAGGAGGTCAGACTAGATTGGCGTGATGCTTCAGATAATCGGACGTTTGATCTGGGGGTTCATTGAGCGGTGTGCAGTGGCTCGAGATATGTAATACCTTCCCACGAGGACTTGGGCTGCGCACGCGTTTGCTGTGGGAAATGATCGGGTGATACCTTGATTGGGTATATGTTAGGGGTTGGGATTTGGGAACCTGTTAGAAAAATTACATGAGTAACAATAAGTAAAAACTACGCTGACATTTAGATACGCTGATTTCATTTTACTAGATAAATGTAGCAGGACCTGTTTTGCACTGATAAGTAGTCTGACCTGTTTTTGTAATAAGTAACTACTTTAAATAAGAAAAAATATTTTGGTTCTATAAATTATTAAGGCACAAAAATATATCAAACTACATATATACAGGGCGTCCTAAAGTTATGGGTATAAAGGGGAAGTACCTTAAATATCGTAGATAGGATATTTTGCTGAAAGAAGACTTTATTTTATTTTGAAAATTAAATAATACTGCATTAAAAAAAAACCAAAACAATATTGGTTTTTCTAGGCATCGAACCTACTTGAAATTACTTTATACTTTAAATTTTCTTAGTCAACTCCACTGTACGAGTAAGCGTCAGGTGATTTTGCTGGCAGTCCCAATAGAAAGCACTTCAGTACAAGTTTGAATGTCGCATATTGGGACATTGAAAATATTAACACTCAGTCCTAATAAACGTCAGCCTGTCTTAAAATTAATAATTTAAATATAAGCTAATTATGTCAAAGTTGGGACATGTAGCATTAAAGGCACATACATTTATCATCGTTCAAATGCCCTAATAGTTGAGTTTATCTCATCGATGTCAACTCAAGCTATGATGACGAGTATTTGTACAGCGTTGGGTACTAGTACTTTCACCTTAATCATGTTTTTGGAAAGCGTAATACTCGTACATATACATATATTTTGTGCAATTTATTTAACTTTTTTTTGCAGCTGTCCGGACATTCAATAGGAATAGGTACAAATAAAATTCATAAAACACAGCTGTACCGGGTACCAAATCAGTCGCATATCAGCTCCAAAATCAACTGCTACCTAAAACACCCTCCAATCTCACACACACATAAAACACATACACATGGCATGTTAAGAGCGCTCCTCGAACATTTATTAAAAGTTACAGGGGTAGGGAAGCCGCATGAGCCCTAATTAAGCCTCTTTTTACAAAAACGCGAGGGCGAGACCCCTGGACTCTTAATGAGACCAAACGGCATAATTTAGATCTCGTACCGACCATGCGTGAGTACAAAAATCCGTTAAACCAACACAGATCTATCTTAGATTGCAAACAGTAGCTACGAAGCTCGAAGTCTTCTTATACTGGTTAGCTCTAGACCTGAAGATGCCCGCGGTCTCATCGGCAAGGGAATTACGCGGTCAGAGGCCGTCGTATGGATTTCACGGGACCCTCTTTCGTATATTGTGTGGCCAGCTTTAAAAGAACATTAAAACGAAGGAAGATTAAAAAAAACCCTTTTGAGATCGTTATGCAGTCGTGAAGGAAGGAAGTGGTCAGAGACAACTAAAAGCTTGAACACAATAGGCAACAGGGCAATCAAATTCGCCGTCGTAGTGATTTTAAGTAAAGGTGTTGGAATTAAGTTAGGATATGTAACTATGAATAAATTACTAATTAAATTCGTCATGTTTACTTAAATATGATTTCAAGGAATAAGTAGGTTTTTGCAATATTACTATGTCACACTATTTGATTGAGTATGCAAATAACCAGCGCGGTGAGGACAGAAGCACGCGCGACGAAATATTCTATGGCACTCAAAAGGTTGACAAAACGCCGTTATATATGTATTCTATTGTGTGCACTTTATCGTGTCGTGCAGTAGTAAGAAAAGACCTTCTTCCGACCTTATTAGCAAGTCTAAAACTAAAAAATGATATTGTAAATGTTGCAAAGTTCTAGTTTGATTTTCGTTGTTTTCTATGACTATAACAGCAATCTGCACAATATATCCACTCTGTTGGACAGTTTTTGATTCTGAAATGTAAAATGGGACGAAAGCACAATTTAAGTACTTTATCTTCCACACCAATACGTGTAACTAGTCAGCCACAGGGACAGCTATCGTCACGATAGCGATGGACCGAGGTCAGAATGATCATCCCTTCGTAAGGGCTTGATCCAAAGATCCTTCTGGCTTGGATAATTTGGATATAACTCATCTTCTAATTAACCTTACATCGGAGTAAATTTAATATAAGTTATAAATATTAGATGTCATATACCAAAGAAAAACGACCAAGATCACCTATGTCCGAGGTGGGGATCGAACCCACGTACTCAACTTTCGCGGCTGATGCCTGTACCCCTCGGCCACTCGGTCTTAGCAACCACCGGTCAAATTTCTCGGGTATATGCAATCCCTTATTCTTTCCTCAATCCTTCCTTTCCTTCCTTCCTTACTCCTTCCTTTCATTCCTTTTTTCTTTTCTCAATTTTTGAACTTTACGCAATATGTTTAATATCAGTTTTTTTTAATACTGTTTAAACCCTTAAACGGACAACGAACTTCCAACGCATTTCTCTATTGAATATTCCTAAAACTATTATAACTAGAAAAAAATATAAAGAGATAATGTTAGAGTGGTATTTATAGAGTAAAATTATAGATAACTTTTTTGAAAATGTAACTGAAGTGATCGCTTGGTTAAAGTTTTGAAATGTTGCATGACTACTTACTTTTCCAGCTAAGTAAAATTATATTCCTGGTATTCAACCTGGAACTTAAGTATCCAATATTTATGAAGTGGGTTATTATTAACTACTCTGAAATAATTGAACACAACACAAATCTCTAACTTGATTAAAGAAATGGCTTAAAAGTGTTCAAATACTGTAAATTAACTTACTCTCATTTTATTTACTTCATACTTAAAAAAATAAACCAATTCGTTTTCAGAATTATGTATTTTCATTGGTAAAACCAATTGATTCTCAAAATAAACATCAACAAACCTCAACATTGTGTAAGCAAAAAGTAAATCATGACGAACCAATTTGATTCTACAAAGAAGCTTCCTAAACCAGCAATAAAAACATGGTAAACGTACTCCTTGGCTATACCTACGGTACGTTCCTTCACTTGAACCGACTAAAGACACAGTAGGCTGGTATAAAGTATTCCATATTTGAATAATAGTACATTATTACAGCAGCTGTACCTACCATGAGTTGGCAAGTATCGATTACGTTAGGTATTACTCAATACGTAAAGTAGTCCTTCGCACTCGCTTCAATAAATTAGTGCGAGCGCGACAGAATGCTTTACGTATCGAGTAAAACCTGACGTAACCGTTACTTACCAAGATTTGTATGTTACTCGTATTCCATTAAATACCTTTTTCGCCTCGTCATACTTTGCATCCTATTAATAATATCAATATTTCATAATAAGGGGAGTAACATCCACATTACATTGCATGCTTGAGAAAAGACCAACCGACCGTTCAACCGACTTCAAAAAAGGAGGAGGTTCTCAAATCGCCTGTATTTTTTTACAAGTGATGATATACGTCGCTACTTTTTCACTATTTTATCTAATTGTGATTATTAAACTGAGTGATATACCTACATATTTAAACCACGGAAAACCGTTTGAAGGCCTATTAAATATTGTATCTTGTTACACTCAGTATGTACTACAGAAATTTTTAATCCAAACCAGCCAACCCATTGTCATCGGCAAAACAAAACAGGAATTGGCACAGGGGCCACACTAATTATTTATAGTTACTTAGGCGTCCAACAGTGGCTAAAGGTGCTCAACATTCGAAGTCAGGTTACTGTCATTCATACACTATGACAAGGGGTAGGGTGGGGTAAGATGAACGTCTTGCCCCCGCCTTGGGCTGAATATGGGCAAATTGGGCGACCGGAAACCGAGCGCCGCCCGCGACTTGACCGGAACTGCTCCGCCCGCCCACTGCCCGTCTCGGATCGAAGTTCCATTGCATTATTTGAAAAATTTTAATCGGCATAATGTTCAAAAATGAAAACTGGTTCTCGCGTTGTTGGATAGTTATATGTATTAATTAGGCGAGTTTTCATCTTGACTTGCTTTGTTTTTAATTTGAGCTTTATTAATAATTTAATGAGATACTGCTTAATATTTTCTTCGGTTACCGCGAGGATTACACCTTTATTTATCACAAATATTTGTTCCTTGGTCATGGTTGTCTATGTATTTAAGTATCTATATGCATCTATCTATTATATATATCGTCCTGGTACCCACATCACAAGCCTTCATTGAGCTTACCGTGGGACTAGGTTGATTTGTGTAAGATGTCCCAAGATATTTATTATTTATTATTTCAATAGCATATTTATCTACATGTAAATTGGTGATCTCTATTACCAAACTTATAAAACAAACTCGAAAAAAGCATAAAAAACGATTAATAATTAATATATTTTATCTACAGGAATATCATAATTTCCCTGTTATGTATTCAGAAGCGGTAATGTAATGACCTATATTAAGAGACCGGTGTCTGTGGCTGTATCTTAATGTTAACATTAAAGTACAGGCAGAGTACAGTGCATCATAATGTTGACATTAAAGTATCGTCGTCATGATATTAATTTTAACATTATGAAGTCAACTTCTTTTTGTTGTTTTTTTTTTCAATAAATATTTATTGTAGGATATCCTTACTCAAATTGAGTGATTTCAACTGATTTGAATTTTTATATTTAGAGGTAATTACTTAGTGGATATCAATGAAAATAAAGGTAAATTGTCATTCTAAACTAATGATATGGATGTAGATAAAGTTATGTATGTGACTGTACATAATTAGGCATTAAACACTCGTGTGATCTTATTATGAAACTCGCCTACGGCTCGTTTCATAAAACCACACTCATGTTTAATGCCTCTTATTATGCGCCAGCCACATAAATAACTAATTTGTACCTGTAGTTATCATAAACTTTATCTGAGTTACGGTTGAAGAAAGTGTATGAAAAATAGTAACTGAATGGACTTTTGTTTTGGGACACTTTTTTATTTCTATCCGGATTGAAAAAGCTCGTGCTTCTGAGTAGAAAAAATGTAAAAAAGACCAAATTTGGAAAATTTAAAAAAACGAGAACAAAATAAAAATCCGCCCAAATATCGTCCCGTGAGACATAGGAATAGGACACGCGCACGTTGAAGCAGTTTGTTCAGGTGAGGCGCGCGGCACGGCCTCACTTATTGAGGTAGGACTACAAGTACTTCATGAAGCTTATCCAGATTTATAAGGTTTATCAGGCAGTATTTATGAACAATGGTCTCTTGTGTTAATAGATTTCAAGTTAGGGAACATACCCATACTACGTAACCATTTTTTAAGCGTTAGAGGACCCCCCCCCCCCTCCTAGTTTTCACGTAGTATTTTTTGGTCTTTGAAAACGCGTACTACGAGGGTGCAGGCGTAGGTTAAATAGTAAATTTAAATTGTAGAATTGAACTTTTGGTTTTAAAAAAATTATATGTATTTTAGTACATTTGTTAATGCATCAAGGGCGGTTAAAAGGAGAGTGCCTCTGCCTGTAAATTTAATTTTGTTAAAAAGCTTCATCAGCTCGAGTTTTCCAGTCACGTGACAAGATACCAGACACACCCCTCCCCCTGGTGACCAAGAGTGGTACTTTGACGGACCCCCTCCCCCCTAAACAGGTCACGTAGTATGGGTATGTTCCCTTATACCCTGCTTTGCTTATCCGCCCGACTGGGGACTTTTTGAGCACTTTTTGAATTGTGGATTACTTTTTTGAGCAACCAATGTAAACATGAAAATAGCTCCGTAGAATCACAGTTAAAGTATAAAAAATTCTTCCAGCCGCCAGTAAAGTTTAGGACTAGGACGTCTATGTTCCCTGAGGCTCAAGTAATAACGCATGCACATGTATAGGTACATTTAATTTCCAGAGCTAAAGACATACAGAGCTACTCGGATCGTTAATTCGATTATGAATATTGCATGTATAAATAATCGTAAAGGTAATCGTAATCGTTAAACTAAAAGAGCATTCGCTGTTCTAACCTCCCACTCTACGAAATTCGATCGGTACACAAAACGTGATTGGTTGATTTCTTAGAACGGGCGCTAGAACAGCGAATGCTCTTTTGTATTGATTTAAACTTTCACGATTATCACTCATATTTTAAAGACAAACGGGTCTTAATCGCGTAAACTTACGTTTAATTATATCCTGACGTTTCGGGCATGACGTTACACCCGAGGTCGCAGGCAGACTGGCGAGAGAATGTATCAACACCTTCGAGCTGCGCGGGTTTTTCGAACTACCCGCACTTGATCTTGATTATTCACTTCTAGGCTAGGGTTGTCACTAGGCCTACACACAACACTCACAACATCCAATGGCTTTAAAATGGATGTTTCACCACGCTTACATTTGTAAATCACGGGATTCCACGCGGATGAGATTCCTTGCCCCTCATTTTGATTAAAATTCCGATGTTTCTTAATTTCAATAGCTTCACGTACTTTTCGGCTATGATGTATACGCTCGGTTGAGAGGACTTTCGGGGTATGGAGCTCAATCCAGTGGTTAGGTCCGGACTCCAACAAATGCTCGGCCACAGCAGACTTATTCGTTTGACGCTTTTTAACAGCCGTGATATGTTCCTTGACCCTTTCCGCTATGGTGCGTTTGGTTTCCCCAATATAGGAACTACCACAGCTACAATCGATTTTATAAACGCCCGGTGTGTGGTAAGGTAAAACATCCTTAGGCGACCTTAGATGCCCTGCCACCTTTGATAACGGCATGTAAACGGTTGGTATGGATGGAATACTTATTCAATAGCGTACCTATTTTGTCCGTTACACCCCTGACATAAGGCAAAAATGCTGGTCGCCTTGCAACATCTGGATGTTTCTTCCTCGGTGTTCGTCTGGGTTGCCGTCTGTTCATTATGTAGCCATTTCTCTTCAGAACCTCCTGAACGTGCGACATCTCAATTTCTAGAAATTCAGGGTCACAAAGGTCATGTGCTCTGTTCTTCAGAGAATTAACCACGGACTGAAGCTGCCGGGGGTGGTGGTGAGACAGAGCGTTCAAATACCTGTCTGTGTGTGTGGGCTTCCTATAGACAGTGTGCGCCAAAGAACCATCATCTCGACCTATCACCTTTACGTCCAGAAAAGGCAAACTGCGCTCCGATTCCAATTCATATGTGAATCTGACTTTAGTATGAATGGAATTGAGATACTGGAGTAATTGCTCAACTTCATGCTTGCCACCTCTCATAACGCAGAAGACATCATCGACATATCGCTTCCATAATTTCACTGTCCATGGTTGCAGATCTATGCTGGCCTCGAAATGCTCCATCCAGATATTTGCTAAAACCGGTGCCACAGGGCTACCCATAGCAACTCCGTCGATCTGGAGATAATGCCCCCCTCGATATAAAAAGTAGCTTCCTTCTAAACAATTCCGGAGCAAAACCATGACAGAACTCACTATCCCATTGTCAGCTAGCCTCTTTCGAACTACTTCTAGACACTCTTTAACCGGGACATTGGTGAAAAGTGACTCAACATCGAAACTCACCATTAAGTCTCCTGGTTCCAACGTTATGTCCTTAAGAATGTCTATGAAGTGACGGGAATCCTTCACGAAAGACGACGTGTTTCCCACATCCAGATGTTGCAAGTCGACCAGCATTTTTGCCTTATGTCAGGGGTGTAACGGACAAAATAGGTACGCTATTGAATAAGTATTCCATACCAACCGTTTACATGCCGTTATCAAAGGTGGCAGGGCATCTAAGGTCGCCTAAGGATGTTTTACCTTACCACACACCGGGCGTTTATAAAATCGATTGTAGCTGTGGTAGTTCCTATATTGGGGAAACCAAACGCACCATAGCGGAAAGGGTCAAGGAACATATCACGGCTGTTAAAAAGCGTCAAACGAATAAGTCTGCTGTGGCCGAGCATTTGTTGGAGTCCGGACCTAACCACTGGATTGAGCTCCATACCCCGAAAGTCCTCTCAACCGAGCGTATACATCATAGCCGAAAAGTACGTGAAGCTATTGAAATTAAGAAACATCGGAATTTTAATCAAAATGAGGGGCAAGGAATCTCATCCGCGTGGAATCCCGTGATTTACAAATGTAAGCGTGGTGAAACATCCATTTTAAAGCCATTGGATGTTGTGAGTGTTGTGTGTAGGCCTAGTGACAACCCTAGCCTAGAAGTGAATAATCAAGATCAAGTGCGGGTAGTTCGAAAAACCCGCGCAGCTCGAAGGTGTTGATACATTCTCTCGCCAGTCTGCCTGCGACCACGGGTGTAACGTCATGCCCGAAACGTCAGGATATAATTAAACGTAAGTTTACGCGATTAAGACCCGTTTGTCTTTAAAATATGAATGCTCTTTTGGTTTAAACGCACCTTAATGGGACACACCTCTCGACGACGCCCATCTCACATCAACATTTCCTTGCCATTCTACATCACCTTAAACTCCAGTTTTATTAACAAACCACTGTAAAACAAACACCACAAGCCGTCAGCAGGCTAATAAAATGGTGCGAAGTCGCACCGAACAATCGCGAGGCAATTAATAACGCCAGGCGCCGCCCGGTCGCCACTATACTGCCGGCCTGCGAGTCATTTTTAACCGTCATCGCTAATTTGCCATTGTTTTGCCCACTGACGCCATAGTTTTTTGTCAAAAACCATAAAACAGATAAGCTCGGGCACCCATAATTGATTATAAAACGTTAAAAGACAAGAAACCAAGCTATAATTAATAATGCAAGATAAGATGCAATAGAGACGTCGAGTATGCATTTATTTGCCGGGCTATAAATGGATTTAGGCTGAGTAAGGGCGATCGGAGCTGCAATAAGTCAGGTGCGCCTCGGTGCAGCGTCAAGGCAAGAGGCCTGGGCTGCATAAAGCACGGTGCAATAAAGAGAATGGATGCCGCCCATCGGCAGGCAGCCGGCCGCCGGCAGGATTACTCGAATCGCCACTATTTATCGCTCAAGCCTTCCACCCAGGTGCCATCAATCTATTTAATGATCGGGTCAGCACGTACTCTTGTTCTTTTTACTGTGCCCGGCGCAACGAGGCAAAGGCGTTCGAGATGGACGTTTGATGAGGCGCTTTTTCGGTCGTTGCCACTCGTAAAGGGTTTATGCACAGTCGCTTCGCGTTTGAAAATCCTTAGTAAATCTAATGCAGATGAAAGTTAGTGACACGTCTCTCGAATAATTTTACTCTGTATTCTATCATCTCACTCGCTTTTGATGAAACGTTTTTACGTTGCGCGCGTTGGACGTCGTCGCTACAAGGGTTAGTCCACTTGCACGAGAACGTAGGTAGCATGTTATCTTTAGACATAATATTTTCTTCAGTTATCGCGATAATTATTAATGAAATAAAACTATGAAAACGGATAAACTCGCGTATATTAACTAATTTTAACTTCATTCCGACGTTTCGAACACTTTACAGGGTTCGTGGTCTGGAGTTAAAATTAGTTAATATACGCGAGTTTACCCGTTTTCATAGCTTTATTTCATGTGTAATCCTCGCGGTAACCGAAGGAAATAAAACGATTTTAATTATTATATCGCGTATAATAATTAATTTATGTACATCCCGACGTTTCGAACACTTTACAGGGTTCATGGTCTACCTACGGGTGGCCGGTTGGTGGGTCGGGATGTAGTTAAATTAATTAGAATACGCAGTACCTATATAATCCCTTAAATAGTTTTATTTCATATCTTTTTATAGAACGTAAATTGTGAAAACACAAATCAAATTATTTATTAATTAAATATTTCGATTTGTGCTTATATTTTTCCCCAGTTGGATGTTATATACCAAAGAAAAAACGACCAAGATCACCAACGTCCGAGGTAGGGTAGGGATCTTTTTATAGTTAAATCTACTTCGGACAGAAATTCTTTGATTTGTCTTGCTCACGCGGCGATCGTTGCTATTGGTTTAAGAGCTAAGGGTCGCGTGCTTAAATAATGTTTAGTGAAATCTACATTAAAAAAAAGTTTAGTGGTAAGTTCAAAATCGTATCGAAAAAAATATTACCTATCCCTTCACCTAAGTAAGCAACTACGTCATACTTGTGTTAGTATGATAAAAGACCTACTCGGTTACCTACCTACTGGCTACTGAGGTATACAAATTTTGTGTCCGTTTTAAAGTATACATTGAATAGTAATAGCAATAGCTCATAAAATTAGCCTTAAGACGAATAGTCTATATCATGTTGAATAGAATCCATCACACGTGTCACCACCGTCACCCACACGGGACCCAATCTTTTATGAAGCAAATGTTGTGAAGAGTGGCCTTTAGAATTCCGCCCCCGCATAAAAACCATATGTCACATTAAAAAACTCATTCGATTCCACACTATATTCCCAAACAATAAAGCTAAATTTTGAGGTAGTTTTGTAATGTGACTTACGATGATTTTGGCTGGATAGCACAAATGCCAGTTGTTGACCACGTCGTCACAGTATACACCAGTAATTACTCTTCTAACAAATGAACGCCGCGCGGCCACGCACACAGGCGCACTACCAGTGCCGGATTTACCAGTAGGCCAAGTAGGCCATGGCCTAGAGCGGCAGATATTAGGGGCGGCAGAATTGGCAGCAAAAAAAAAATTTTTTGGTGTCAATAAAATAATTTGATAGAATTTACAAGCGGCAGAGTAGAAGCAAACTTTTTTAAACTTCGGCCATGGCGGCAGAATTATAAAGGGTGGAAGGGAACGACCGAGTCTAAGAACCATTATACAATGAACTTTCAGTAACATAGTACCAACATCGAAATATCTATAAAATAATGTATCTCCTCATACAAAGTGAGTGATTAGTAGAGTTCAATAGCATGGAAAAGTAAATTTTAACCAACATAGTTACTTGTACAGTGCTTTGTATGAAAATTAATAACAACATGCGACTCTACCCTTGCCACACAAACTCTAGAAAGCGGTCCTTGTATTTGAAAAATGAAGAAGTTCTACGTAACAAAAATTAAAAATCTGTCTGAGCATAGGTAATTAAACCATTTAATAAATTTCAACTGGGTTTTTATAGTCTATTAAAATTATTTATACTACGCTCACTCGCAAACAACAAATAAATCAATATATTGATTTAAACTTTCGCGATTATCACTCATATTTTAATGACAAAGGGGTCTTAATCTTGTAAACTTTCATGAAAATGAGGGGCAAGGAATCTCGTTGTAGAATCCCGTGATTTAGAAATGTAAGCGTGGTGAAACATCCATCCATTGCAAAGCCATAAAAGTTGTTTCAAAGGAGTGTTGAGTGTAGGCTTAGTGACAACCCTAGCCTAGTAATGAATAATCGGGTTATTCCCACCTGTTACCACCAACTTGACACCAGTGGTAACAACTGGGAATTTTTTTCCCACCTGTTACCACCAGAGTACTTGGTGGTAACTACTGGGAAAAAGAATTCCCAGTAGTTACCACCAATCACTTTAGTGGTAACTACTGGGAAAAATAAATCCCAGTTGTTACCACCAAGTACTTTAATAGTAATGTGCTTATTTTTAATAGAATATACACAAAATACTTTTGCCAGTTATTAATAAGGAGCTAATTTTATGAATATTACTTTATTTATAAAATATCTTGTTAACCATCGAATTTTACTAAAAATGAATACATTTTGAAAATATTCTTTAAACTTTTTTTTTAAATATGTTATCAGTATTAACTACTCTGAATCTGAACCAAAAATATTAAGAACTACTGACTTGATTATCACAGGGGCAGGTAAAAAGGGATGACGGGTGACCGGCTCGTAGAAGGGATAACTTTCATTTTTCATCGTGTTGTTTAACTGATTACGAATCTCAATCCTTTTTTAAGATTATTATAACTACTACAAGGTTTTAGGTACTTACACGAAAAATTAAATATTGAAATATTCTTGTTTTGAATAAAAAAACAGTGTAATTCGTCTTTATTTGTAGTATAACATTTTATAATAATTATAGTCTCTAGAAATTGTTACCATTGTATAACAAAATGTATGGCTACTAAGTATCCTATTGCAATAGGACTACTAAATATTAACTTAGTGGTAACTACTGGGAAAAAGAATTCCCAGTAGTTACCACCAATTAGTTTAGTGGTAACAGTTGGGAATTTTAATTCCCAGTTGTTCCCAGTGGTAACAGGTGGGAAAAAAATTTCCAGTTGTTACCACTGCACAGTGGTCAGGCGTTCAAAGAACAATGCTTAAAATTCAAAAGTCGCAATAAAAGTCTAAAAAACAGTACGTAATGTTATATTACGATTGTATTTGATCTCTAATAAGCGAAATACAAGCTTTAAATAAAGATTCCTACTTTTTGTGAGGTAAATTTCGTAAACCAGTTATGTATAGATCGGATGTCAGCAAAAATTTAATGAGCAAATCAGTGTTACTTGTTATTCTTGAAATTTTGTGGGTAAAAAAAACTTTCTTTTGGGACCCTTATTCTTTTTGAAAGACCTATTCAACGATACCCCACACTATAGTATTAACGGCCATGTCGGCCATTGAGCTATGGTACGGAAGACGGACAGACGAACATGGCGAAACCATAAGGGTTCCTAGTTTACTACGGAACCCTATAAACAAGTTACGTCAGAACGAGCAATTGATTTCCCACCTCCTTGCTCTTAAAAATTATTAAGTACGCTTATTTGTCCTTAAATTTCAGTTTCGTAAAAAGGCTACCGCCAAGACCTTCGGCAATCTTCGGTAGAATTATCACTTGCTCGCAATAAAGCACTTTCTAGGCTACAAAACGACATATGAATCATTAAGGGACTCGAAGGGTTTCTAAACTAAAGCTTCGATATATTTCTCAAATCGAAATCGTCATTGATTGTTTTGATGGCTCGCGTAAAATAAATATTATAATAAAAAAGCGACAGGGAAAATAATAAAATGTTATTAAAAACGATAGAAAATACCCTTGTGTACCTCCATTTAAATAATTATAGCTTTCACTAAAACAGTCATGTACATAATCAATTTTAAAACGACGAGTAAATAATTCACTTTTAGATAACGCGTTGGAGCGTCATGCAGTATATTAACTTTGAAAGCTTATACCAAAGATGTTTATTCTCACACATGCCAAATACTTTCTGTTTTCTAAAACTACGTAGTATAAACTACTCTCCTTGCTAAAAAAAGCAGTCAAAGTAGATCATCAATTTATTCGAATTTTAGCTACTACCGTGACCTCTGTGCACTGGTGTCAAGTTGGTGGTAACAGGTGGGAATAACCCGAATAATCACGACCAAGTTCTGAAAACCCGCGCAGCTCGAAGGCGTTGATACATTTTCTCGCCAGTCTGCCTGCGACCACGGGTGTAACGTCATGCCCGAAACGTCAGGATAAAAATAAACGTAAGTATATGCGATTAAGATCCATTTGTCATTAAAATATGAAATCAATCAATATTATAATAAAACCACAAGTCAATATTATATGGCTTTAAAGTTATCTGATAATTAACAATTATAGAAAACAACCTTTAGTTCCATCTGGTAGCCATGTCTGGTAGCTCATGGCTGGCTTCCAAATGAGTAAAATATTCCTGATTCCAAGCTGACTACAAAATGGTAATTATTTGGCCGCATCTTGTAGCCTGGTTTGGTAGCTGGCTTTTAAATAAGAAAAATATTCCTGATTCGAAGCTGGCAATGAAACGGGAATTCTGAAGTCGTAGGAAGTAGCTGGCGTTTAATCTTTGTGTGAGGTATTTTTCAAACTGCAAGGTCGCTATACACGACCTTTTTTTGGAAAAGGAATCCACGTACTACACTACAGCACCTCAAATAAACCCATGAACAGCAATTTTCATGCGACCAAAAAGAATAAGAAATTTAATGAAAGTTTTTGAAATTACAGCCTCTCAATCTTCAATAGAAAGAATTTACCAAATGATAAAATCAGCGTCGTACACTGGAGGATAAGAGAATCTTTCCCATTTGGTAGCTGGCCACAAGATAGGAAAACACGTTTCTTATTTCGTAGCTACCAAATATATGGCTACCAGATGGGATCAAAATCTGAAAAAAAGTTTTTGTAACGTTAAAGAATTAAAAATAAATCTGGGAATAATGAAACCTTCTAATCAATTGGAATTGCGTTTTTTTGTAAATTATTTATAGTGCGCTAACAGACGACATTTCAGTAATTTTTACAATTAAACAATAAACATAAATAAAGAAAGTTACCTGATTATTAACAATTATTAAAGAAGCAATCAGAAAAAACGTCGCATATAATGGATTTAAAACGTACGCTTCAGCGCTTTCTTCTTTGAGTAGACTACTTCGAATCAGGAATATTTTTCTCACATGGAAGCCAGCTATGAGCCACCAAATCTGGCTACAAGATGGGACTAAAAGTTGTTTTCTATAATTGTTAATTATCAGATATATTTAAAGCCAAATAATGTTTTCTGGTTTTATTGTAACATTGATTGATTTGTTGTTTGCGAGTGAGCGTAGTAAAAATAATTTTAATTTACTATAAAAACCGAGTTGAAATTTATTAAATGGTTTAATTATGCTCACACTGATTTTTAATTTTTGAATGTTAGAACTTCTTTATTTTCCCAATTTAAGGACCGCTATCTAGACTATCTAGAGTTTGTGTGATAAGGGTAGAGTCGTATATTATTATTATGTTGGCTAGGCGTCTATCCCTCCACTGTCACACCAGCTAAAAGTTCGCGTACTGTACAAAGTAAGAGAAGGCCTGCTACCGCGAACGACGCCTTCCTTGCCCGAAATTTGAAATTTGCGGATTTCGTAGTCAGCGGTAGGGATTTTGGATTTCCTTTCCTGCCACGAACGCTCCAGTACGCACACGCGGCTGTGAAAAGAAATACCTGCCAAAGAGTCCAAGTGTTCCTAAACGACTAATGTACGAAGCTTTTTTTATGTTTCGACTTTCTTCGTAATTTTCCTAACAAATTATTCAAATTAGCACAGTGGATAGGGGCGGCAAAATATAAATGGCCTACAGGCGGCAAATTTCTAAATCCGGCACTGCGCACTACACGCACGCAGCGAGTACATGCAAATTGGGATAATTTGGGATAAGTCAGTTGGGGTCGGCCGGCCGCGCAGCGCGCTTTGTGTCGTATTGCGTTCGAGATAGAAAATTAAAAAAATGACATCAGTGCCGAACACATTACGGTATTGTAATGTTTTAATGATTCTGTGCATGAGACTAACGTATGCGGAGTGAAATTTGCACAAATTTTGAACAAGTAAAAACAAAATAAAAAAATTAAATTTAACTTGTGTCTCAATGCTAAATTAATTTGTATACAATTGTTAATTAAATTGGATAGTTTTGTCGGGTTTGGCATCTTTCTTTAGAAATTATGGCCAATTGAGTAGAACAATGTCGCACAACTGCATGTATTTTCCACAAGACACAATTTGCTAAGGCCAAAATCGACGATGATTCTGATTTTTTAGAAGAAGGCAAGATTTGAAACACTGTTTTATAAAAATCTCGCATTCTTTTCGTTTCCAATAAATGATATTAGAAACCCTAGTGTAATGTAACAATTTGGCTACAGCCACTTTTCAGAAAGAGCTCGAATAAAGGAAATTACGTTAACCCGAATCACAAAATCGAACAGGGAGCTCAGAAATACTTCTAAATATGACAACAAAATTGATGAAAAACATCCTCAAACCATGGGCATTACGAAACATAAACAAAGAGCAAGCCTATCAACACGGAAAATAAAAATAAACAACTTTGAAAATATGACTTCGCCATTTGATCAAAAAGTGTAAAAAACACTGCTTTTTCAGTAACGGATGTCACGGTGAACGACTTATAGCTAATTTCAATTAAATATTTTTAGCATAATAAGTAAGTATCAATAGACCAATTAACAAGAATATGAAATATAATGAGCAAAGGATTTTTATTTAAAAAGTTTTCCTACAGAAGATAAAATTAGAGGCAAGAAAAATGCTAACATTTGTTTTTTCGACATCAATGGATAAAGTATCATAAAACTAAAGTTATACACTTTGGATTCAAGTAGTTTTTATCTTGCATGAATACTTGTTAAAATCGATATTAAAAAACGTACATGTTCAAGAAAATAATATGATATCATTTATTTAATATAATATTAAACTTTGTGCAGATTTCATTCCGCATACGTTAATCGATACCTAAGGTACATAATATTTAATATTATTTTTCATAATCATCAGTATTCAATACTGATGCAATGTCATGATGTGGTATTGTAGTACTCATATTGACAGTTATACCTATAGTACCTTTTTACCAAGTCGAATAATTAATTTTGTTCAACCCTGTGCAGTAGGTATCATTCGCGTCGCCACTGCCGGAGAGTGACTACTGGACTTGTCTTTATACTGTGACGTCGTTCAAGCGACAAAAGTCAATGGCACTAGACACAATGCGTGGACCCTTCCCGGCTTCCGGAACTGTGAGAATGCTTTCCTACTCAAACCAATTCATTAAATAAAGGATAAGTATTACGTCTGACATTAATGGGATTACAAAACGGTTAGATTCTCAGCTCAGAGGGCCTATCGCGAACACCTAAGTGCGTAAATTTCGGGTATTTATCTCTGTCACTCCAACGAAGGCGTCATTAGAGTGACAGAGAAAAATCCCCGAAATTTGCAAACTACGGTGTTCGCGTTAGCAGGCCAGGGGTAATCAAGGTAGCAAGACTAATTTGCATTTATCTGCAGGACATTATCCTACGGTAAGCGATGGACTTTTTTGATTGCAAATATTCATAGATTGTTGTGACTTCTTATGAATGAGGGGTAAAAACATGTTATTAAGAATTGTCAATACAATAAAAATATTTTTGTTAATGATAATTAATAACTATTGCCAGGTATTTTATGATATGAACTGTTACCAAATATCATGCCCTACGTAAAAAAAGGAATATTCATTTCACTCGCATTTAAAAGCCGCTTTGTTTCGTGCGAATGATTCATTTCTTTGCAAAATAAAATGTATTTTTTTAACAATGCATTACTTTTATATAAATTGAATTTCAGAGTCTTTGTTCATTCCCAATATTTTTCAGTTTTTGTGGAGTATCTGTCTTCCTGTAAATTGGAGCAATACACCTAGGTATTGATTCCGTGTGATAAATAAATGGTTTTTTTTGTAACTATTAATACCAAAAGCATCATATATAGAGTTATGTGGTATGTTACCTATTAATAGAGTTTAGTTTAAAGGTAATTACATATTTATTGACATTTTATAAATGAGGAAGGAGGTTGTTAATTAATTTTTGGGAGACTTTTCCAAGCTGATTCAGAAAATTATATCTTGTTTGCAAGGATACGTAGGTTAGGAACTGAAGACAAAAGGTTAGGAGAAACTCTTAAAAATATTTATAAATATGGGTATGATTGGTTCAATTAATTCGTGACTTTCCTCCCTAAAAGAATAAATTGGTGAAATAGAATTATTTGTATTCTTTTAAAATATTTCCCGAAATTAATAAATAGGTGATATGTAGGTACTTTAGTTTTAATCTATATGATTATGTATATAACTTTACTATGACCCGAGTCGACCAAAACGACTTTGTTTTGATCTATACGCTTAGCACATGATTGGTGCGACAGTATGTCGCTACGAGATAGATTGCCAGTCTTTTACTACCTATATGAATAAAAGAGGGATGGATAGTCTATCCCGCGGCGACATATTGTCGCACTAATCCTGTGCTAAGCCTACTGGTTGACAGATCACCCAGATAGATCAAAACAAAATCGTCTTTCCGACGGTCAATAATTAAGTGCTTGTGTACGAGCAAATAATGCTACCATAGCTACCGTCCAATTATCACGCAACAAAAGCATATCATGTCAACAGCAACACCGAGATCAATCCAAAATCAAGCTTGCCCTTGACTTTGCAATCTCCACAAAGGTAAACTAATCTCTCAATTTAATCCAAAATCATGTCTATAACTGTATGCCCCCATACCATACTATCCATCCTGTTGTATCGTAACAGACTGGCCCAAAGCATCTGCTCAGCTCGTGAGCCAAGCAATGGACGCCAGGATTTGACGGCTCTTAGCTCTCTTTGTTTATAGGTGAACCACTAAGACCGACCTCTATTCAAGCGATTATGTACCCTCTGTCAATAGAGCTAGGGTTTTATAAGCTAGGGTAGCGTGCGTGGGTTTAATAGCATTGAATAATGTCATCAAATAGATTAAGCTTTGAATAATGATGAATTGCTTTCGTGTGTGGCAAGACTGAATGGCAGGCAGTCTGAATAAAATAGTAATTATAATGTATATATATATTTATTTTCAAAACTACAATTTACACATACGTACACATAGATTCAATCTAACTAATATACTTAACCTAACCTATTTCTAAGATTGGCCCTTGTGGCATTGTACGGAGGATGTTGGCGGCATTTCCTGGCTGTATCGCAATACTGATGCGTTGTGCGAGGAAGTCGCCAGATCTTCGGTCTTTAGTTACATCAACCAGTAATTATAATTGTAATATAAATTACTCATATATTCGTGCTGTAAAAAATGTAAACCCGTGAACGCCAAGAAGCACTTTGTTCACCCACTTACATTGCCGTAGTCGGAACGATGACAACTTATCTCGTTTATACCTTGGTGACAACTTAAATTAATGACCAATGTACACAAAATATATGTTTACATTGTAGCACCTTGTTCCATTGAAATAAGGTTCAAATATGATCATTGTCATTGATCCGCACAAAGGAGTTTTTGCGACGGTTGCGCCAGACATCAAGATCGTGTGTTATGGATGCCAACTGTCACTTCGAATTTGATAGGCATTTGTTTGACCGTTTCGAATATGAGTTGGTGGAACCAAGTAAGGATAAGATGAGACTTGATGACTTGAACCAGTTTGATTAATATAAAAGTATCTAATATTTTTTACCTATTTATACCTACGTAAATTTATTATGCTACTACACTCGCGGTCAATGAATACGGGTCAGGTGAATTTTTCATAGAAAATACTGGAAACATGCTGATTACAAATATTTATAATACAAGTTGAACCGTTTTTAACATCAGATTGTATTAGTTTTTCTTTGAAGTTTTCACCTGATCCGAAAAACGCGGAACTTTATCGTCAGATGACTCCGTAGATATAAAAATTACAACTCATGATTAATAAACTCGTAATACCATACATTACCAAGCCGTGTGGTGACGGCAGTAAGAATACATTTGTCACCACCCCAACTCCTCCTGCGGGTGTCGTAAGAGTCGACTAAGGGATTGAAGTGTCACTGACCATTTTACAAGATTGATGATGGGCAGCAGCGTCATCATAGTGGACACATTACTGCGATCGCCAATCCGCTTGCCCAGCGTGGCGATTATGGGCATATAACTCCTAATGCGTCTTTACGCATAGTTAATAGGAGAGGCCTACGTCCAGCAGTGGACTAACATAGGCTGATGATGAATACATTTTAGGTGGTTTTCTTAAACGGTCTACATTTTTGTCTATACAAACTGACCTAACGACAATTTTAAAGTTTTTTTGGATTTATTTATAAATTTAGGGAAATTCCAATACAAACTGATTTAAAAATAGATTTTACCACTATAAATATTTTGAAAAATATTTGAAATCTACGTGTTTGCATTATTTTCTATGAAAAAACCACCTGACCCGTATTCATTGACCGAGTGTGTAGTTAAGTAATAGTGTTTATTCTTATAAAAAGGAATGAATATTGAGAAAATGTTCGTATTCAATTTTAACGTAGACACAACGCAAGAGATAGCTTTACAACGCTATTGTTTAATCATAAGCAAGTATGACTCCATTCGAAGTATTGTTTTAAAAATCGTAAACAAATGCATGTTGATAAGCAAACAACGCGGTGGCCTTTCCAGTCTTTTGCAAAGTTTATAACCAATTTTCCTAAAAACTACCAGCAAAAAAGCCGTTCTGAATTTCAACCTTCATAAAGACTTGTTACTCTATAACAAACACTCGAACCGCATTTCAAAAATAGAAGGAAAAATATTCCGGCATGTGTCGATGGTACATCGACAGCGGGCCGCGATACGAGTAGGAAAGAAAAAAAAAAACAAAAACCGCCACCGGAACAATCGAAGCGAACTTATAAAATATGTATCCCGTTGGCTTTTCAAACTTGCTCTCGTACTATTTTGACCGCGATCGGGATTTTTCCATGGCGACAATAGAATAAAAATGATAGGCTTCGGCCGGATATCTATACAAATACGCGGGAAAATCGCGTAATACTTCTCGTGGAATGTTTTGATGCGGAAAGTTCGGTGCTTGTCTGATGAATTTTTGTTAGGTCGATGAAAGTTTTCGACATTGCTGCCGTGCGTTTTGGTGGTGTTTTCAGTTTTGCGATTAAAATTGGAGTGCTCATGTAGTCGATACACAGAAATCATTGTTATAAACCCGAAAAAGTTGAATTTCCTGTACTCGGTAATAGTTGACAAATATTTACGATAGACGTTAGATTTAGGGTCAAATATTTATGATTCTAATGAATTTATCTAAATAGCTTTACTCAAGAGGCTTTTCAGTATTTTTTGTTTTTAATAATAGATCTAGACTATAAAGCAGATACAATATGATATCTGAATACTAGCCAGTAAAGTAACTATAGTCAATAATTATGTCAGTTTGTTGAAGAATTTGCTCCACGATCTATAATTTGAAACATTAATACTGTTGTATGGTTGCCATCAGATATATCGAAGCGGCCAGGGCGTTCACAAATATCTGTTCATTTGCTATTTAGTTTAACGATTTGAAACGAGCGCTGGCTGCCTTGCTGGGCCTAATTAAATAAGGGTGAGGACACATTTATCAGCATGCGTACACGCATTTTGTCCATAGAAAATATCAGTTTAGTATGAGACCGCGTCCAACTTTCCGCATGCGTACGCATGCTTACACGTAATAGACGTTTCATACCAAACGGACAATTTCATTAGATAAAATGCGTACGCATGCTGATAAATGTGTCTTCACCCTAAATAATAATTTGACTTTGTTCAGGCCAGGGACCGGAACCCGTATTTTACAAAAACCTAGAAATAACCCAATATTTTAAAATATTTTATACACTTTACGTACTGCTTAATATTTTATGTAATTTACAATTATCATATTTTTAAATTACTTCATTAACTTACAATTTATATACCGAAGAACGAAAAAGAACGAAAAAAGGACCTGAAGTTCTTTTGTATGGAGATAATAGCGGTTCCGGTCCCTGGTTCAGGCATTTATTGTCATGGCGTTTGAGATAATTTGCTTGTTCAGTTATTTTTGAGCACCGCAGCAGCTGCGATATATCTGATGGCACTTATACACCTGGGTGCTTAGCCAAGTTGCTAATCGCTAGCGCTTGCTAGCGCATCGTAGTTTTCACTCTTTGTCGCACCAATATGAAGGAGTGACAGAGAGGGAAAACTACGATGCGCTAGCGAGCGCTAGGGATTGGCAACTTGGCTAAGCATCCTTTCTGTGGTTTCTGTGGTCCACATTACAAACAGTAATGTATCAATATAAACAATGTTCTAAAACGTTCAGTATATTATAGAAATGCGGAAATAACGTCCGCCATTCACACAGAGTGCGCGAAACAATGTTCGAAATAACAATATATGAAAAGCGCAAATCCCCGCGTTGGTTATCAGTAAGCATATTCCCATCCTTGTACGAGCATTAGCTTCTATTCTATTATTTGAAATATGAATTCTAACGCAATTACTACTCCTACTTAGAGTAGATACTTACTTACCTGTGATTTTTAAAAGTGTCTATTTTTTTATTTAATAGTGCGTGTGTCATAGTTCTCTGTACCATATTTTAATTATATTTATTTAGTTACTTTACTACATTATTTAGAATCTCTATGATTTTTTTCATGCATTCACGAAAATGACCACGAACTAAAAAAAAATGAAGCCCTTTAACAAGTTGAGATTCACTTCGACAATCTTAACAACGCCTTTCATGACGAATAAGAAAATATTGTAGGAAAACGAAATGAATTAAAAGTTCCCGTTGTGAAATGCTGGAGACTTAGTACGTACGGTACAGTAAAATAAATATGAACTCACTTATTCATAAAAACTTACGAAGCGGAATAGGTATCTATATTAGGAAATTTATGTTTTGTATGGACAAGCGAATAAATAATAACTTTTTTTTATTTTGGCACGACAAAGTGGCTCCACTCCACCTGATCGTAGGTGAAAAGTGGAGCCCAAATCGCGGCGGCAACGAACAGGAGACCAGCAGTAACCTGTCAGTTGCCACCGCCTTGCTGGCCCGCTAGATGCTTCTTCACGCTTCGTTTAAAGGGTCCGAACTTATACGTATGAGGAAACACATATTGTGCCGGTAAAGAATTAACTGATAGTTAGATGAGATTTATGAATGAAGGAAAATAATTATGCAGTAGCGCTCTGTTTCACATTGCCCGGATAAATATATTCGTCAGATAAAATTTCTCTTTCCCTAGGAAAAGAAAGGACATCTACGATTACTTATCCGACAGATGCATTATATCCAGGGAAGGTGACAAATTAACGTAGCCCATGGACACTCGCAACACCAGAGGCGTCGTAAAGGCGGTGCCGGCCTTTAAGGTGGGAGTACGCTCTTTTCTTGAGAATTTGAAGTTCGTATCGGTGCGGAAACACCGCTTACGACGGTTCGTTGACAGGTCCTTATCATCATTATCTCAGCCATACGACGTCCACTGCTGAACATAGGACTCCCCTCTGGACCTCCACATGTACCGGTTAGATGCGACCTGCATCCAGCGTGTCCCGGCGACCTTCATAAGGTCGTCTGTCCATCTTGTGGGTGGACGTCCTACGCTGCGTTTGCCTAGCCGTGGTCTCCACTCGAGCGCTTTTCGACCCCATCGACCATCTGCTCTGCGTGCAATGTGGCCTGCCCATTGCCACTTCAGCTTAGGTACTAATGCGGAGGGTTATGTCAGGTCCTTACAGCTTTTTGAAAAATTGCCGCAGATTTAGGTAGGGTTCTCATTAGACTAGTTGAATGCATGGTCGATAGGAATGTAGGCATCGGGTTCGTATTAATGGAATGCTCATGCGTGCGCCGGGGCGGAGCGCATCTATCACTGCGCTGTTGAAGCTTAGTTACAAACTGATGTTAAAACAAATTCGACCGACTGTACTGGTTACATATATAATTCTCATACGTGTACGTACCTATACGTAGGTAAGTGTAGGTTAGTTAGTACGTGGGTCGGTTGCATAGGCAAAAATCACAATGACGTCAATTGAGTTACGAAAGTTAGTAATACAGACTATGTGGTGTACCTACCTATTGTGTCCAAGTACCTTCGACAGTAGTATAAATATGCGCAAGTTTAAAATATGTAGGTTCGTATTGTTGATTGCTCATAGAAAATAATGTGTCGCACTTTTTCAGTGCCCAAAGTTGTTATACAAAATTTAACTTCGTAACACAAAAATTATGATTGTAATTTGTTTTCATTAAAGGCCGATTATGTACAATTTCTTTGCAATCGACCCAAGTACAGATACCGTTACGAAAACTATGTTTACAATGCATATGCTCAGAAAGTTCTCTTTTAGAAAGTGATACTTTTCAGCACGTATGCAGGAATTCATTTTCATAATACGTTTCCGCACGGCCTGGTGGTACTGCCGAGCGAGATAGTCTGGTTTTCCTCGTAGGTATAACGTATTGTAAAAAGTTGTATCACACAAATGTTGAAATGCAGAATTTTTTCTAATTCGTGTCGGTTTTAAAATACAAAAGCCTACTTTCCACACTTGTATCATAAATTACTATTTCATAATCACATCAGATCATCAGCTTATCTCAGTCTACTGTTGAACATAGGTGTTTCCCATTACCCATACGCATTAGGAGGTTAATGCCCATAATCGCCACGATGGACAACCGGGTTGGCGATCGCAGGTAGTGTACCTACCTATCAATTGTCAATATATAAATTTCACGATTATCACTCAAAGTTTAACGAGAAACGGGTATTAATCTTGTAAACTTACGTTAATCCTAGCGTAGACGTATATTTCTTCTGTGTAAGAATGCTCTATATTATTTAAGTACTAGCTTTTGCCCGCGGCTTCGCACGCGTAGATTTTGGACTTCTATGAAAAAAAATCTTTTCAACACTTCAAAAAAGAAGGAGGTTACCATTTCGATCGTATGTAGTTATATATTATGCATGTTACACGGTTTCCTGCAAATAATGAATCCTATTTTGTTTTTTTTCTCAGGAGATTCAAAAGTGGCCGAAATAAGTTTAATATTTGTGATTTTTTTTTTGGGTTTCGCCTTGACTTGTCGACAATCATTTAATCGAATGTTGTTTCAAAGACAACGGTTCAAGTATTTTCATTTCATCGACAAGTCATTCTGTCGAAGAATAGTTTTCAGTAATTTTTGATCAGGGAATTTTGAATGGTGCTTGAGGTTTTCCTTTACAGGTTCTTATTTTAGTTTGGTTTAAATTTAGTAATATTTATTCCGCAGTTCTAAACTAACCCTGAACCTACTTTGATAGCTGTTTGCTTATGTGTGGGGTCACAGTTGTAACCTAACTTAAACATATTTTAATAGCCGTTCGTTTCTATGTGGGGTCGCACTGGTCGCAGTTCTAACCAAACCTAAACCTACTTTGATAGCCGTTTGTTTTGTGTGGGGTCGCAGTTCTAACCTAAACTTAACCTACTTTGATAGCCGTTTGCTTTTGTGTGGGGTCGCAGTTCTAACCTAAACTAAACCTACTTTGATAGCCGTTTGCTTTTGTGTGGGGTCGCAGTTCTAACCTAAACTAAACCTGCTTTGATAGCCGTTTGCTTATGTGTGAGGTCGCAGTTCTAACCTAACCTAAAGCTACTTTGATAGCTGTTCGCTTATGTGTGGGGTCACAGTTTTACCCTAACATAAACCTATTTCAATAGCCGTTCGTTTCTGTGTAGGGTCGCACTGGTCGCAGTTCTTACTTAACCTAAACCTACTTTGATAGCCGTTTGCTTATGTGTGGGGTCGCAGTTCTAACATAACCTGAACCTACTTTGATAGCTGGTTGCTTATCTGTGGGGTCACAGTTCTAACCTAACCTAAACCTACTTTAATAGCCGTTAGTTTCTGTGTGGGGTTGGAGTTCAAACCTAACATAAACCTACTTTCAAAGCCGTTCGTTGCTGTGTGGGGTTACTATTCAAACCTAACCTGAACCTCCTTTGATAGTCGTTCGTTTCTGTGTGGAGTCGCATTTCTAATCTAACCCAAAACCTACTTTGATAGCCGTTCGTTTCTATGTGGGGTCGCAGTTCTAACCTTTCCTAAACCTAAGTAGAATCTTACCTTATTACATTCTGTTTGAAGTCTCTTTCATTGAACAGCATATTACTATGACATAATTAAATACTTAATTGCAAATAAACTATACGAATTAGAAAGCTGAATTTACAGTGAGGCGGCCCGCGTACCCGCGCTGCTTAAATTCGTTCGCTTTGAATCATATGTCGCCATGCAAAATTGTAGATATTTTTAACGAACAAACAAATAAATATGGTTTTGTCTAGACTTAAAATAAAACCTCACAATGACCTTTTACGTAGCAAACTGCATTACTTACCAAAATTTTATATTAAAAGTATCTACGTATTCATCGTACCTATGTTACTCGTATATAACATGGTACGTAGATAAGTACCTACATCTTCAATGGCAAGAACACTTCTATGAAGTTTTGAATTTAATAGCCCAACGAATTTGGTTCCTTCTTACAAACTTTAACCTTCCATATAACTCCCATAGGGAATGAATTTTCAAAAAACCTGAAACACATGTTTACTTATTTATTGTTAAAAACATTTCTGTGAAGTTTCGAATAAAATAGCCCAACTAATCTTATTTCCCCATACAAAATTAGTATGGCAGCGGCTTCCATGTTTTATTTGTTCGTAGCTTACCTATGATTTTTAAAAGGGTCCATTTTTTTGATATTGTATGTTTCAAAGTTCTCTGAACCATATTTTGAGCATTTCACAAAAAGTTTGTAAATTTGGATCATGTCTTAGATTTTGATAAAAATTGGTAGGCTGGTAGAGTCAATGATGCTGAGCAAGATCCACCACATTTTCCAAAATGTCCCAGGAAGTGTGAAAACTAAGCACGTGGGTTCGATTCCCACCTCGGACGTCGTTGGTGATCTTGGTCTTTTGGTATAATGACATCCATCCAATATTTATAAGATGAGATTTATTAATGAAGGGAAATAATTACAGATGTATCAGACTCCGTTCGGTAGTGTTTTAATTCATTACACACCTCATTACACCTGTTCGGTAAGTGCGCCAATGCGCTGCGGCGATGCGCGCCGTAGATGCGTCATTACGCCCTAGGGTAATCAAGGATTTTTTAATTTATTTTTTTTATTTTATTTATTCAACATTTTCATACAACATTACCTCGCACTAGCGCGGGACCGCACGCAGGCGGTCTCAATTTCTTGTTTACCGCCCTTAATACACAATGTAACTACTATTTTGTCGCACTTGTATCGTAGTGTACTTTATGAAACAGTGCACTACTGCACTGTTATACGATCCCCGGATAAATATATTCGTCAGATAAAGTTATGACAGCCTTTTCCCCATGTATATTATTGTATGTATATTATAAAAATAAAACAAAAGAACAGCTATTTATCTGACACTTGCATTTTATTCAGGGATGGCACAGGACTTTAGCGTTTTGAAAAATTGCCGCAGATTTAGGTAGGGTTCTCATTAGACTAGTCGAGTGCATGGTCGATAGGAATGTAGGCATCGGGTTCGTATTAATGGAATGCTCATGCGTGCGCCGGGGCGGAGCGCATCTATCACTGCGCTGTTGAAGCTTAGTTACAAACTGATGTTAAAACAAATTCGACCGACTGTACTGGTTACATATATAATTCGCATAAGTATACGCACCTATACGTAGGTACGTGTAGGTTGTTACGTGGTCGGTTGCATAAATCACAATGACGTCAATTGAGTTACGAAAGTTAGTAATACAGACTATGTGGTGACCTACCTACTTACCTACCTACCTACCTTCGACAGTAGTATAAATATGCGCAAATTTAAAATATTTAGGTTCGTATTGTTGATTTCTCATAGAAAATTTGTATGTGTCGCACTTTTTCAGTGCCAAAAGTTCTTACCTACACAAAATTTAACTTCGTAAGACAAAAAATATGATTTTCATTTTGTTTTCATTAAAGGCCGATTATGTACAATTTTTCTTTGCCATCTACCCACGTACAGATACGGTTACGAAAACTATATTTACAATGCATGTGCTCAGAAAGTTCTCTTTTTAAGGATAAACTTATGCATAGAAAGTGATACTTTTCAGCACATATGCAGGAATTAATTTTCCTAGTACGTTTCCGCACGGCTTGGTTGGTATGCCGAGCGAGATAGTCTGGTTTTCCTCGTATAATGCATTGTAAAAAGTTGTATGACACACATGTTGAAATGTAGGATTTTTTCTAACTCGTGTCGGTTTTAAAATTCAAAAGCCTACTTTCCACACTTGAATCATAAATAACTATTTCATAATCACATCACACACATGACACACATCAGATCATCAGTTTATCTCAGTCTACTGTTGGACATAGGTGTTTCCTATTACCTATGCATATGGACGCATTAGGAGGTTAATGCCCGTAATCGCCACGATGGACAAGCGGGTTGGCGATCGTAGGTAGTGTACCTATCAATTGCAATAAATAAATTTCAGGCCGTGTGGTGACGGCAGTAAGAATACATTTGTCACCACCCCAACTCCTCCTGCGGGTGTCGTAAGAGTCGACTAAGGGATTGAAGTGTCACTGACTATTTTGATAACGATCGATGATGGGCAGCAGCGTCATCATAGTGGACACATTACTGCGATCGCCAATCCGCTTGCCCAGCGTGGCGATTATGGGCATTTACCTCCTAATGCGTCTATACGCATAGTTTAATAGGAGAGGCCTTCGTCCAGCAGTGGACTATCATAGGCTGATGATGAAATTTCACGATTATCACTCAAAATTTAACGAGAAACGGGTCTTAATCACGTAAACTTACTTTAATCCTAGCGTAGAAGTATACTTCTTCTGTGTAAGAATGCCCCATATTATTTCAGTATAATTTATTTACAGGTCATGGGTTAAAATCAAGCTTATTATCGCTATCATGCGTCCGGAATATCGCAATATTTATTTGTGCGATTCAGATTTTTACTTTAGCAGTTAGTTTAGTTTAGCATATACTCGTATATCAATTATTATATTTATAGTATAATTAGTAAATAGTACAAATGGAAACAAATAATTCAGGACATAATAAATAAATCAAAATAAAATATACACGCAAATTTAAAAATTCAATGTGGCGTCAGCTCTAAAAATAAGCAACGAGAGGCGCCATCCGAAAAACATTTTTGATTTCTAAAAAAAGTGTTAAAATTCTAACACCTCGCGCGCATCGTGCGAATTCATTAATGTTATTAAAAATGCACATCTACTCATACTGGCATATTTCGTAACAGTCAAAATCAAAGCCGATACGTTTGCAGCTGCATACACGAATGCAAATGTTGGTGGGGTGGTCAAGGTACTCAGACCATAAAGGACGAAGCTAGTACGAGAGCCGGCTGGAAGTTGAGCCTTTTGGTTGTTGCGCGAGCGCGTTGTGAACGCACAGTTGGCTGCATTGTGTGCCTCCCACGGGCCCCGCACATCCCGCCAGAGTTTGTTTTTCGGAGCAAATAGCTATAGCCTTGATAATGGCCTCGCGGGGCGCGACTTGACCAAGTATGGTGCTCTACTTAACTTGAAAACCTAATATCAGAAAATATAAAAAAGAAAGAAGGTAAAAAGGAAGAGAGCTTTTAATAGGATTTTCCGGAAAGACCTTCATACTCTGTACATAATGTCTATAAGATATTTTGAATATTTTGTCTAGATTAGATATATAATAGGTTGAAATATATTATACGATTATGTTCATAATTGTATTTATATTTGTGGCAGGTTCACCATCAAAGACCTACCTAAAATGTTTTAGTATTTAAAGTTTTGTAATTTTTAGTAAATTTAATTCTACTTATTTCATCACATGTTCATGTCTTGTGTATGACAACGTAACGACTCACTAAACTGGCTAGCATGGATCCCGCGAATGAGATATATGTTTTACACGCTAATTAATCTATCACAGTGTTTCGGTTAGTACGTAAAATCCACTATAAGTCATTTTATTAAGTATACTTCTTGCATTACATATCTGTATGTTGCGGCCGTTTTGATAACAAGTCAATACGGAATAGTAGAGCCAACACTTCGTCGATGCCACCGAACTCGAGTGGCGGATGGGTTTTGATTTTTGTAGTTTCGTATTATTTGCGTATTTATCCGCCCGCCGCCCGGCAGATACATTTATTTGCGCCTGCCCCCCTCCCCCCTCCAGTTCGATTGATCGCGATATCATTGCGATAATAGGAGCAGCGCGATCGACGCGCGGTACCGTCACGCGGGGCTCAAAAATATGGCCGACGCGCTGCCCGCTACGCGCTACCATAATGACTGTAAAATCGACCGCCGGCTCTCGTACTATTTATTAAGAGCAAAATATCGGAGTTTTCGCAGCGTTTTTATCTTTATTAATTTGTTGTATATTAATGACAATGGCGGTTACGGTGCGTTGGTGTGAACTCGTATAGGCTTTCGTGAAAAATGGTCGGTAATTATTTACTTTTGTGCTTTTGGCTAGGCTAGGCTCACAAGAATTCATTGTGTAGGCACAATTTGGCCCAGTTCACTATTATTTTCTATATGATTAATTTCTTTCCTATAAAATATACATGCCTATTTATAAGGTTTGTAATCATAATATAATTATGAATCCCTAATACCTATCTACGGGTCTATAGAACTTAACAAATATAGAGGTTGCCAGTTTAAGGACAAAATCAGTGTCGTATTCTGATTTAAAAAAAATAGGAGAAGAAACGAAATCGTCTACTTGGTTTCTGTAATAAAAAATAGTGACAGAGAGAGAAAACGACGCTACGCCACTGAACGTTAGAAATTGGCATTTTGGCTAGGTACGCACTTTCTTCGGAATTACAAATAATTAATTGACAGCAGCATTAAACATTACTCTTAATACTATTATGTATTTAGGTAGGTACATATTTATGAATTTTTTTTTAACACAAGGTTTTTATATCATCATCTCTATAAGAATAGATAATAATTATAACTTAAATAACGTACTGCATGATCAGGATTTTTTGTATGTACGAGTAAGTTACACGTAAAATAAAATCAGGCGCGAAATCGCAAGACACCAATAGAACAATAGTATTTTTATTGAAGTGCGAAATGCGGCCTTATAGTCTACGGGCCATCAATCATAGTAAACATTCCGGGTAAGCCGGTGGCAAACAAACACCCGCAAAACATGCAAATGGTCCCTGACAATAGAACCGCCCTATGCAAATAAGGTATGTCTTCTTAGTCGAATAAATTCTGTAAGGGTTTATTACACTGAGGTAGCAAATAATTATAACTTCATGCAGATGTAACAGAGATGTTATTTTTACAAATGACATCCAATATTGTCATTTAGTTTATGATTTTGGACTCCTTTAATTTTTAATAATAGGTAATTACCAATGTTAGAAATTCATATGATTTTGACCGCAAAAGAAATTTATAAGGAACATTTCTTTCGCAAATTCAATTAATAAACGTAAACTAACCTAAGTTAAACAAACCTAACCTATATCTGATTGGCCCTTGTGGCATTGTACCGAGGATGCTGGCGGCATTTCCTCGCTGTATCGTACTGTAATGTACTGAGACGTTGTGCAAGGAAATCGCTAGTTCTTCGGGACTTTAGTTACGCCAACCAGACGTTTCGCGATTTCAGGAAACGATTTGCGTACGGCCCCAAGAACCTAAAGTCTCAACGCCAAACGGTAGAAAATCGTACTCTTTGCCGAGGCCCTTATAACCTAAGTTGCTAATTTGACAACCCTGTTTGGGGTTTGATTCCGTTCCCATAGGGTCTTCCCAAATCTATCGACGCGAATTCGGCTAAATCCTTGAAACCCTTTTTTACTGCGCAATAAGAGCGGAAAACAGACAACTCGGACGACACCGATCGACGGTGATGCGGCGCGATTTGCCTTAAAAATGCGAAAGTGTCGATAGGTTTGGGGAGACCCTTAGGTACCGTTTAATATTTTCAGATTTTCTTATCGTGCTGAAAATTCCACTGATACTTGACAGCCATTGTTGTTCTTGCCATGCGATTCTTGTAAAGATAGGTATCGCCTCGCTGAATTCATAAAAAAATACGAAATGTCTGCTGCTTATCGTGTACGATGCAATTCTGCAATCGTACACGATAAGCTATAAGTAATAAACATGAGAATGACAGATTCGTACGAAAAGACACGTGACCATTTCCATTCATTATTATGGTCACGTGACTTATCGCTTATCGTATACGATTGGAGAATGGCATCTTGGCTAGGCATTATAGTAAAAGGTATCATGGACAGCTAAGAGTGTTGGCGATGGTACATGCTGGCTATGGTTGTGTGTACTTCATCTATAGACCCGGACACCATTAGTCAGCCTCCGTAGCTTAGTTGGTAGTGAATGGTTCGAATCCCGGCGAGGGCATTATATGTTATTTTTCACAAATATTTGTTCCTTGGTCTTGGCTGTCTATATATTTAAGTATCTATATGTATCTATCTATTACTATATATATCGTAGCCTGGTACCCACATCACAAGCCTTAATTGAGCTTACCGTGGCACTAGGTCGATTTGTGTAAAGATGTCCAAAAATATTTATTTATTTTATTATCCTATGAACGGGAAAAAATCACGGAATTAAAATACACCCTAACAAACATTGGTTCAAAACATGCAATATAATTTGGGACAACAGCGACTTATGTAAATGAGACAAGATAATAACTCGTGTCCTTAGAAGAATATTTTCGATCCTTTCATGGGATTATCCCCCTTTTGAACCTTGTTAACAGGGATGAAAATCGTATGATAATTAGTTAAGCAACAGGGTGATGCAAACAGGCTGAGCACAAAGCTGGTTTAAACGGTTTGGTTAAAATTAACCAGATAATGTTCAGTAGCGTTGGAAGAAATTTAAATTGAATGGGGTTTTATATTAATAGATTTATTAAAAAGTCGTTACGAAGATGATATTTATTTACTCATTGTATGTAGTGTAGTCTCGTATTAATTTTGGTACATTTAGCAATGTACAGTCGAGGAATTTGATTTCCTACCCATTTCGTACCTTGTCACAGTGACAATCAATATGAAAGCTGCTACGTAGGATGCCCTGAAAATTTCGGGAATTTAATACTTAGGCTGGAGGCAAGCAGCGCAGAACCGGTCATATTGGCGATCATTGGGGGAGGCCTATGTCCAGCAGTGGACGTCTTTTGGCTGAAATGATGATGATGATGATGAATACTTAGGAAAGTATATTGACATGTGTTATACCTCTTTCTTACAAGCATAGTCTCATTATTCGAAAACACTGGCCACTTAGAAAAAAAAAACAATGTCCGATTTTCAATTGTTTTTTAAAGTCGTTGAGTCGCTGGTGAAAATGGAGCTGTCCCGCGAAAGTTTTAGAGCAATGATTTATTATGACTTTAAAAGTGGATTAACACAACAACAATGTGGAGACCGATTAACTATTGCTTTTAGTAGTGAAGCACCTTCAAAGACGACCATATACAGGTGGTATTCGGAATTCCAACGTGGCCGTGTGTCTCTTGCGGATGACGTACGTGAGGGTCGACCGAAAACGGCCGTTACCGATCAAAACATCGATGTTGTTCGCCAACTGATAAAGGAAGATAGGCATGTTACATATCGGGAGATTCAGGAGACTTTAGGCATTGGAATGAGTCAGGTACAAGTTATTTTACAACAAGAGTTGGGCGTGCGGAAGTTATTTTCCCGGTGGATTCCTCACTTGTTATCTGACGACCAGAAAACGGTACGTGTCAATTGGTGCCGCAAAACTTTAAAAAGATTTAATGGAGGAAGCTCAAATGCCGTTTTTAGTATTGTGTCAGGTGACGAATCATGGATTTACGCATACGAGCCTGAATCGAAAAACCAATCTCGAGTTTGGGTTTACGAAGACGAACCGAAGCCGACAAAAGTTGTTCGTTCTCGCAGCACGATCAAAAAAATGGTAGCCACGTTTGTCTCCAAATCGGGTCACGTGGCGACTATCGCTCTTGAAGATCGAAGAACTGTCAATGCCGATTGGTATATAGGCGTTTGTTTACCGATTGTTTTTGCTGAACTGCGAAAAACTAACCCTAACCGCCGTATTATACTACACCATGATAATGCCAGCCCTCACACCGCTCAGAAAACAAACGACTATCTGAAGGGCGAAAACGTCGAATTACTGGACCATCCTCCGTACAGCCCCGACCTAAGTCCCAACGATTTTTTTACTTTCCCGAAAATAAAGAATCGGTTGCGTGGTCAGCGTTTTCAGACCGCGGAAGAAGCAGTTGACGCTTATAAAATGGCCATTTTGTCAACCCCCACTTCAGACTTCAATAACTGTTTTAAAAACTGGTTTCAGAGAATGAAAAAGTGTATTAAACACAAAGGAGAATACTTTGAAAAACAATAAAAGTACTTTTATTTCATTAAAATGCGTATTTTTTCCGATTCCCGAAACTTTCAGGGCAACCTACGTAGGACTGTCATATTATAGCTACTATGACAAGGTACGAAATGGGTAGGAAATTAAATTCCTCGACCGTACAAGTTGCAGAACATTCTCAAAATTGCGGGAATATACTCGGAAATTTCCGAGAATTTTCATGAGAATTTAAGAGTAAGGTCTCATTGAGAATGTTTCCATGAGAACTTATAAAACAGTGCTACGAAGAAAATTGTATTTAAACAATGAGTAAACAAGGCATAAAATATACCTTAGAAGTTAGAAGGCACGTATAATATATACAACGGTTTTGGCATGATTAAATTGCTTGTAAAATTAAAATTGCCGAGAACTTTCTCTATAGAAGTTTCGCAACTTATGAAACTTCTCGGTACATTGCTAGGTACATTGGATTCCAGAGGTACCAACTTAGCTTAATACTTAGTTTAAATTGAGATGTTAAGTAGAAAAATACTTCTGATCAAACATTTATCCGAAAATCTCGAAAACAAATTTTGTCAAAAAAAATGCTCTGAGTTGGTAAATTCTGATGCCTCCAAATGAAGATTCGGCATTACGAGGCGTATCGGATATCATTTTAAAAATCGCATTAACGGGAGTTAACGTTACGCAAGCCCCAGGGCCACATTTTAATATAAAAAGCTCATTATGAAAAGGCTAAGCCGAAGCATTTACAATGGCTAAGCATTTTTAGTAGAAGTTTATATTTAACTATGAATGAAACACGTGTTCACTTTTCGTTCAAAACAATTAATGTTACATACCTACAAGTAGGTACATTAGCGCATACAGATAAAGATGAATAAGATTTGTCCAAATATGAGAGCCCCTGGGCCAAATTAAAATATACGTGATAAAATCTTAATTAGGTACTAAGCTTTATATTTTGAAGTTAAAAAGTATCAACATGAGCAGCATAATTATATGACTTTTCTAATAAGACATTGGTCCAATTTTCGTTCAAAACAACACACACTAGCGTCACACAGGTGCCCCCAAATAAAGATTTGTCATATGAGGCGTATTCGGTTATCAATTTAAAAGTCGGCATTATCCCGTAACGCAAGCCCCGGGGCTAAATAAAAATATATATCAGAAAGGAAATCTTAATTACTAAGCTTTTCATTTTGAGTTAAATATAAAAAGGATCAACATGAGCAGCAAAATTATATGACTTACAGAATAAAACATTAGTCCAATTTTCTTTCAAAACAAATGCTACATACACTAGCGTCACACAGATGCCCCCAAATAAAGATTTGTTAATGAGGCGTATTCGGTTATCAATTTAAAAGTCGGCATTATCCCGTAACACATAGCCCAGGGGCTAAATAAAAATATATATCAGAAAGGAAATCTTAATTACTAAGCTTTACATTTTGAGTTAAATATAAAAAGGATCAACATGAGCAGCAAAATTATATGACTTTTCGAATAAAACATTGGTCCAATTTTCGTTCAAATCAAAGCTACATGCACTAGCGTCACACAGATGCCCCCAAATAAAGATTTGTCATATGAGGCGTATTCGGTTATCAATTTAAAAGTCGGCATTATCCCGTAACGCAAGCCCCGGGGCCAAATAAAACATTTCAATTTGCCGATCCGGTTGCAGGCATTGTGGCGCTGCGGGACCCCAGCACTAGTAGTTTTGGGGACCGTCGGGCACAGCGGTGTTAAGCTGTTAGTTCAGTGAATTTTGTTAAAATATGTATTGTCGCTGAAATTATATTACTGAAATTATACTTGCATATTATCCATACGCACCTGTTGTATGTAGTAAAGATCTATTCAAATAGACAATTGGGTCAAAATTATTTTTGTTGTCTTGTTTCATACCATTCTGTCATGCTTTTGGTTGCTGTTTCGACTCAGTATACAAAAAAAATCACGTGCACTTACTTGTATTTCTTTTTCACGCTAGATTTTAATTCATACATCAGAAATTGAAAACAAAACATCATCCCATACAAAAATCACCACTGCGTCACTTTTTTTAGGGACACAAAATAAGACAACGAAAAGAATTTTAACCCAATTACATGTTTAAAATGCAAAACATAAACAACACAAATGCCTATATGGATAGAATACTACCACATACAACAAGAGCGTGTCTTTACTTTTGCACTCTCATTCTCGAGCCAAAAGATCTGTTTTCCCAAAAAGATGTGTCATGTTTAAATGTGTAGATCTGCGAGAGAAAGGGAAAATGAGAAAAAAATGTGACTTCCTTAACAATGTGGCAAACGCTGATCATAAGTTCTCTATGATGCGTTTAAAACCGTAGGTGACCGTCTGACCGCTGTTTACTGTATGTCAGTCGCAGACAAATATCTGGGTTGCTATCACGATCTACTAATGCGATTTAGTTTAGGACCTAAAATGAATCACAACGTGTCAGTTCCATAGAATAACTATCAAAAACTGACAAGCCGAAACTAAGAAACTGAATCGCAGTTAAGATGTAGACCCTCTGAGCAGGTCTCTATGGGGATCGAGTGAATATTCTGATATTTTACGCACAGTAGCTGTACCAATATATCAGATGGCGACTGTATGCTCCTAATAAAATCAAAATAACCCCAACACCGGTGCACGCGATCGTCCCCACACTGGCTACCCCAAAACGCAGTGTATGCTTGGTTAAGCCCGCGCCTCCCTCAGAAGAAAGGGGTAGTTAGCCGCTATTGTCTCGCCCCTTCCCTCTGCCAGCCGCCATAACCCGTACGTGACAATTGAAAAATCAAAATATTGCGCGAATTAACTATTGTACATTTTTTTGACGCATAATGATACTTTTGAACATGCGGCTGAAATGTGATAGCTCCGTTTGATGATGACGGCATATTAAATTGAGTCTCATTTGTCACTAAATATATTCACCATATATTCGTATTTCATGATGATTTTGATAAATTTGATTTAATAAAATAGCTTGATTTCGACTTAGCAAGGTAGGTAGTTATTATAAATTAATAAAAGCCAAAAATAGAAGAACTTTAAGCTCATTTGCTTTGCATAGAGAACAGAGGTAACTATTTATAGGTACTTACTACATTACAGAATCTCACTTATCTATACAACTTATTTTTGTTCATTTCGGTTTCTTTCGGAAAGATGAACGATCGTACAATACCAAAATAATTTTCATTTTAATTTCGTGGACTCATGCGTAACATTTAGATATATCATTATCCAGGCTTTAAAATAAAGTATTGCCATTATATTATACGTATGGATTTCAGTGACAAAACGGTGAATTACGAGTAAGACGAGATTTTATAAAACAAAGATGGAAGGATCAACAAAATTCAGATACGTATTTCTGCACTCTGTCTGTGTTCTCCCACAAAGACGCGGTACACGGGAAACACTTAGCTTTGTTGACACTACACTTTGGCAGTTGGCACTGATTCGGCGCGGGACACTTTGATTGCCAATTGTACACTCATGTGTACAGACGCAGTCGCCATCAGATATATGGGAGCGGCCACGGTGCTCAAAATTATCTGAACATGCAATCTAACGGCATGGGAAAAGAGCAATATATTACAAATAACAGACTGCTCGCTCCTTAAAATGTACCAGATCTTTAAAATGTTAATAGAATATTATGTTTCGTTTGTTAATTAATATGATAATATCGTCATTACAAATTTTATTTACATATATTATTATAGGTTTGACGTAATATTTTGGTGATGAAATAATGTTGAATTGAATTTATTTTGTAATTAAACATTATTTATCAACAAGAGTTTGATTTTAAAGTAATAATTAAAAAAAAATAGTTAAAACGCCTGAGTTTTATAGTAAACGGTCACCAAACATCCAGAAGGTGTAGGTACTGTTGTACACTTGTTGTGTTACTGTTGTAAGGTATAAAATAATACTTACAAGTTACAAGTGTGATTGTAAAGCACAGTGCAGTGTTGCAAGTCTGGAAAATAGATGGCGAGTTGATTAGATATCTTTCTTTACTATTTGCTGAAACAAGCACAAAATCATATTTCTTGGAGAATGGTAAACAAACTTCCATGAATGACATGACACTAGCGAATTTCGATGTTCATCTTATATTATAAGATCGCGTCGTCGATATGCATAAAGCTTTTTTGGAAATATCGATTATTTTTTGGCATATTTCACCCAAACTAGACAGGTTGATATTTGGGTCGTGGTGCAGGAGTGAACATGCTGAGCAACTTTTAATATGAACACAACCAAAAAATCGCGAAAAAACTACTAGTTACGAGAGTAACTAAACTACCAATTAGGAGATTATTTTCGCGGTTTCTTGGTTGTCTCCATAGTAAAAATTGCTGGTCATTTAAATTTTCATTTCTCAGCAATAAAAATACTTCGAACCTACAAACCAAAATGAGTGTCTGAAGGAACATTCATCATGATCAAACTTTACTTTGTTTTACTAGTAATAGTTTATTGAAGTTTCAACGAGCCACATAAACAATCCGTTCTGCCATGTGGCACTTCTTATATTATTGCCTAAAATAAACATTCAGAGCATAACGAAATCAATGATGCCAGCCCTTCCCAGCTCACGAGCGTCATCTCATCTTACATAATCCAATATCAAATTGAAAATGTCGCGAAACTAAAAACTTTATCGAACAGAAGCTGAATGTAATGAATGGCTGCCTTCGTATTATAACCGGACTGCAAATCTAGTTTGGTAGGGGAGTGTGGCAAGTTTGGTGAGCCTCCATGGCCAGACGCTCACCACACTCCCGCGTGTACTGCTCCGGACACACTATCAACTAAATCATCGTAACCACCAAACAGATCTACATAAAATTCCAACTCTCCTGTTATTTTTTCAGAGTCTAAATCAGCTTGCCAACGCAAGAGTTGATCGGACGTTTAATCCTGATATTGCATTGGAGATCGCTATAACGTGTTCTTTGTCGCTTTGGCCACGTCCCTCTCACACAATGGCATACTTATTAGGGATTTAGTCCAGATATTAGTTGGGGAAGTTGGTATTGTTTGGATTTTAATAGAATTCCGCGCCCCGGGTGGTTGGGTACACGTACAAGGGTACGCGAACAGTTGGTGTCGCATATTGCAGAGTAATTACTGACTCGCGAAGCAAATTAAGTAAGCTTTTGGCATTGACGCCCCTGAGATGAGATCAATTTGTCTTAGCGAAGCTCGTGTTGGGTAAAAGGTTTATGATTATTTTTGGAATTTTGATACATTCTACTCGCAAGTGTTTTGAGGGATTGCCCTTGGTTGTTGATTCATGTAGTCTTACTAGGACGGAAGCTTGCGATGATATTTTTTGTTGTTAAGCGCTCGTATTCATATAAATATGAAATAAATACTGACATGCATGCATAGTATAATTGATTAATAAAATAAAAAGGCAAATTAATCTCTGTAAGTCCCTACTTACCGAGATCAGTAGTTCTTATGATATCGCTATTAACTTATAAACTCTAATATTTGCATTTCGCAGCGTCATGATTATGATGCCATTGAAATCTTATAGCACAAGAACGTTTTACGTGGAAATATATATCGTAAAATGCAAACCTGACCCTCTTAATTTGAAGTATTCATAAAAGCTTAAAATGCTTGTAGGGATAAGTTTGCCTTTGTAATAACATTTTATAATTATGTCGAAATTTGTATTATGTACAATAAAGTGCTTACTACTACTACTACTTGTTTAATTTAATTTATATTTTGCCCTCTACAAAATGCAAATATTTACGAGATAAATACGAGCAAACGATTAATTAGCTGATGGCGGTTCGATGAACGTTTACGAATAACAGCATAACGATTTGCTGCTGAGGGCTTACCGCGAACCACAGTTGCCATGTTGCCTATGTCACACTTACGTTCGAATTTCCAAGTGCGAGATAGAGGCAACGTTTCGTTTGTGTGTCGCAGTAGGCCCTTTGATAAGGAAGCTGCTGAAAGTTGTTGCAGAATTATTGCGAAGAGAGAACATTCAATGTTCTCTCTAAGTCCTTTTTACTACACATACTCAGGGAGTTGGGCACCCATCGGATATTTATAGTTGGATGCGCACAGACGCAGGATGCACCGGAGTGCCCCCGGGTAGTGTTCTGTGCCCCTGCATGTACCCCATAGTGTGGATCGATCGATGCCCCTCGATCGCGCCCCTTATTGAAAATTATAACAATGGCACACCGCTCTCTGCCGCTCTCTTAACACTCACTGATTTCGGTAATATTTTATGGATAAGACTGTGATGCTGTCTAAATGAACAACTTTTATACTTCTTACTTGAGGCCTATCGACGGTAAAATTTTATTACACAGTTCAGTGTCGGAGACCCATACTGAGGAATGTAAATATTATATGCTTGTCTTTATAGTTATGTTATGAATTTTGATCACATTGGAAATAAGTACAGTATATACCTCAAATATAACCACTATAAGGATTAGATATCAGGTCATCCCAGAACCAAAATTCTGCTCAAGATTAAGGGATAATTTCGGACGGTATAATATACACTACGGCCGGTACACACTATTTGGACGGTATGTACTTGAAGGTGAAATCTTTCAAAGACTATAACAATAATAAAGAAAATTCTGTTTTTAAAGATGTAACAAGTAACAGTGGAAATTGTAAAAGCCTCATTTAGACCAAAGAACCAATGCACAATGGTGCACATCAAAAGGATCATAGGCATCATAGCAATTGAAAACATTAAATCCAAAGCACGTATCCATATCCAGTACGCGGACGTGTTAATATATCGGCCGAGCGACCTCGGAGGGCGGGAGGGCTGCCGGGATTATAATGAGGCGCAGCCCCACTAAGTATTTTCGACATGCGTCGCTGTCACCCGACAAACATTCGGAGGCCCGGGTTAACGAGTGCAGCTCGGACTTATCACAAAACTACAACGTCCTATGTCACTTTAAAACCTCCACTGACATAAGCTTATTTGGTTACAAATGTGTAAAATTACGCCCGCCGCCGTATTTTAATGTCCACATCACAAGCCGTGCGTCGATAAAAATGCCGCTTCAACGTACGTGAAAATTTTGCAAGCAAATTATCGGTCTGACTGGTTGCCTCGGTCGTAATGATGGACGGGTATTTTTATTCGGTACAACGCGGATTATTTGAAAGCTTTAATAAGATAACGGACACTGTTGAGTTTTAATAATTTAAATGAGACAACGGAAAATAAAAAAACCCACATGTGTTTGGTTTTGGTGCATCTGCATAGTAGATAGCAGTTCATAGCTTTTTATACACATAGGCATATTTTATTATCTCTTTAGTTGTGTAGTTTGTGGTTGCCATTCGTGTAAAATATTATGTGTATTCATAACTGTTTGTGTAAACAAAGACACGAAGATGTAGGTCAGTTATGTACAGTCAGCCAAAAATCTGGTCTTGTCAAATGTGATTCTTGTAATATGAATATTTTTGGGATAAAACCAGGCATACAACAGGTAGCTTATACTTACTATTTAGCTTAAAATAAAGCGTTAAGACTCGGCTCACATTTTTTACTACCAGCTAATTAAAACAGAATCAACTTCGGCACGCGTTCAGTTTTTTAACCAGCCCAATCAAGTTTCTCCCGTTCGAAGAAACGAGACCTTTGCCAGGAATCTCTGTTGCCAAAACAGTGGAACTAATGCCATTATGGTGTCGCGTGGGTGCCATAAACCGCCACAATGCGGCCATGTCGCTAGTCAAAGGCATCCGTCATTGTGTCACTTACTAAGAACATCTTAAAGAATTGATGTCATTGTTCGCTATTGTGTTCGTTTGTTTTTAGCTTTGTTCTGTTGTTTGATTGTTAGGAAGTTAAATGTAGTTAAACGCTTTGTGTGTGTTGTTGGCGATTTCACGCTGCTGCGCGGCGGCTAGGCTTCCATACGGACTCAAAACGACCCAAGAACGTATGAGGCTCATATGCTGATAGAACCTTCTTGTTTTGAGTCATAGGAGAGCTTGTTGTCGATGTCGTTGTCGCCGTATCGACTCGTTTATTAGAACGGCGGGACCTGTCGTGTTGAGGTGACTCTATTAGTCATCGCCATACATTATGCGTCGTGCTGACACTGATTTGTGAGGCTCGTTAGAAAATAATGCTGCTGAATGCGGTCTGGGAAATTGGCTGTAAACACACTGAGGACAATGCCAATTTATGCGTTTAGGAATTATGGCGTGAAACAACCGGGCCTAGATATAAGAAGACGGGACAGCGCGCTCGTGTTAAAAAGTAGGTTAATTTTGTAAATGCTTTTCTGAATAGGCCGCAGTGTTGAGACAGAAACTCTTGAAGTACCTACACAGTATCAAAAAAGCTGGCATAGTTAGACTAAATTGATATCGAGAAAAAATGTAAGCAGAACAATCATTTTGCAACCAATCCGAAAGTTGTCTTTACTCCTGCCGACTTCACTTGTCTCAAATAAAAGTCCGCATAAAACAATACCCAATCTGGTAATGGGCTCAAAACAAAAGCTCTAAAATGGGTCATGTTTTTACCATCTAACAGAAGCCAATGTCACAATGACGCATAAACAAAAGGAAGTAACACCAGTGGCTTGTCTTTGGCAATTATTATTTATGACAAAAGTGGCAATTTGTTGCACACAATTTGGAATGCAAAAAATACAATAGAAGCCTTCGCTGTGCTATTGGCCTTAGTAGAACTGTGACAGTAATTAATGCTTGGCTCAAGGTTCTCGAATAAAGATGTAATCTAATCACAGCAAAAAAGGAAATTAAATATATTAACATCACAAGATGTGTTACGTACATTGGTTTAGCCCTTGATTCGATACAACAATGTGTCCAAGGTCTTGGCTCTAAGCTGTCTTATCATTCAGGTTAGAAATAAAAACATAATGCGATACAAAGGCCATGTCCTGTCCTGTCCTGGACGATATCTAATGAAGGTAAACTAAGCAGTAAGCCCGATGGCGCTTTATAAAATTCGTTACCTATTGGTAACTTAGTTGCTATTTGCGGTGAAAAAATATTGACAAAGTACAAATTAAAAGCATGTTTGCGCTGCGCTGGCGAGCTGACGTCACGATATTTCTTATCAATTGTTCAGACTGTCATTGGTTCAGTTACTCCAACCCAACGGGAACCATTTTTACTTTTATTGAACAACAACCCAATCAAACACTCCCAAAACAACCCGTTACTCGAACTGTTCATTGTCTGCTTACATCTTTATTGGTCCCAGCATTAACGGTCCAGATCTACGTCACGCGTCATCCCGTTATCTTCATAAACCATCTAACGGACTGCACCATTTTCGGGCAACCCTTTCAAATTATGAATACGTAATTACACAAGGCACCGTAAGCTATTATTGGGACAGTTAATACAGTTACACAAAGAGTAACGTTAGTCGAGGGAAGAAAGTAACAGGACAAAGGACTTTCTCCGAGAAAGGGATGCACTAGTTGCACACAATCACTTCCTAGTTACCGTGACCAAGTTTACTGCGCTTATTCATTTGTGACAATGGGGTAACTGTAAGGAAAGTGACCGATTTGTGATTGGATATATTGGAGAGACAGTTTTATTCTCTAGAAGGGACTCTAATTTGGACAGAAATCTTGCAAAGTTTGAACTCCAGTCTTTTATTTTAAAAGAAGATAAGAGAGCTACGTATTATATTTTATTTTATTCTTATAAATATGCTACGACGTTACGATGTGATACTCTTCAACTGCAATCTTTCGTTCATGTTGAGTTGTTTGTATAAATGGAATCTATGTTGGTATGCTTAATTAGGTTGGTATCATAGAAAAGTAATGTTTCGTAGCTACAAAATTCAAGCTTAAGACCATAAGCCTTATCCGGATAACATGATTCAAAATAAGTAGTTGTTTTTCCGTTGTGCACACACATGAGAGCAATAATGAGTCAATCGCGCCACTGACAAGCGAGACGGCGGTCGATCGATACGTACCAATACGATACGACACTTTATCGAAATGGAAAAATCGCGAATGACCGCCGACCGGCGTGTGGTGACGCGTCCGACCTAATGCCAGTTTGCGATTGAATTGCAGTTGACTGTAACAGCCGAGGGTAAAAAGAGATATCTACCTAGGTGCACGTGCAGTCATCATCATTGGACTTTGCGTCTATTACAGACGATTCAAGCAAGTGTCAAAGGAGACATCGCCTTTGATGGCAATAGAGCCCGATTCGAGAGTGGCAAGGTTTTCCACACTTGAGGCAAAATAAGCTCCCTATAGAAGCCTCGGCAGTAGTATGCTTTCTCTGCAGCCTTTTGCTATTTAAAGCGTCTAACCAAGCTTCATTGCAGACTTTCCTACCATACATAATACTTTTGCGCCATCCATCCCTATCATTAACAATTGTTTCCCAGTTTTGATGGTCAAACTTAAAAACTGTATCGCGCTTGGCATAGTCTTTATAACGCAGCAAGGGTTTCCTAACATTGCTCGTCGTATTTTGCTTGGTTACATTCCCCGGTAATAGTATCTTGCACTATGAAGGCCGGAAATATACACAATCTTATGTTTACTTGTTACTTTTGTATGGAATGGCTTCCATCTACTATTCATCAAGGTGATTCTAAAGAGCCAAACAGCCGAGCTCGAAAGATTCATTTAGCTTTCATTACAGTAGCTCATGCATATCTGTGCCAGCTAGCTGATCAAAATCTCCTGTGGACACAAGATTTAGGGCCCTATTTTTGTATAGTATAATTAAAAAGGGAAATAAGTGATATCTGTGTTGAAGGTTTTTGCATTGTATTTTTGTGGAGGTATTCAAAAGGCAGTTATTAGTGTTTTGTAATAAGAATCTATTATTATAATGCGCATCGGAAGAAGTATTACAATAATGTGTGATTGGCAATAGGAATACATTTGTTACCACTCCAACTCTTCTCGTGGGTGCCGAGTGAGTCAATTCCTTAGTCGCACACGCACACAAAACTTTGATTGAAGTGTCACTGACCAATGGCCAGCAGTATCATCATAGTGGGCACTACTCCAATCGCATCTAAAGGTATTCACCTCTGCGTACTTGCCTATGGGTACCTAATAAGCAGGGCCGGATTTAGAAGGTTGAGAGGCTTCGGTGCAACAAAGAAGTGGAAGGCCTCCTGGCCCCTAATGATTTTCCAAATAAAGTAGACAATTTTTTTCAGTGAAGTATTTCAATAAATTTTTTTTTTGGAAACAAGTATATTTTATTTAAATATATTTTATTATTTAACAAACATATGAATAAAAGGGCAAAGGGCTTTTGACGGTTACAAGGAAAAGAAAGAAAACTCACACTAGCCACTTGCAAGGTAGAACAGCGAAAGAAAAATTTCTATAAGTGAAAACAGCGTAAAAAGTTTTTTCTAGTGTTTACTAGTTGGAATTTGACATTTTTTTCGAAAATCTATTATGGGGCCCCTCTTTCGAGGAGGCTCCAGGGCTGTAGCCCCGGTTGCCCCCCCCCCCCCCCTAAATCCGGCCCTACGCCCTACTAATAAGAGAACAGGCCTATTTCCAGTAGTGGACTTAGATAGGCCGATGAAGTGGTGATGTGTTCAGGATTCTAACAGCTTCAACGCCTAACCCGCGGCGGGGTTATTTCATACTCGCCTCGTTAATTCTCCTTAACGCCCGCCCGATGGAGCGCGCTAATGAATTTCAATTTGTTCCACGCCGACATGCCGAAAAAACCCAATATCGACCTAGTTCGGTTAGGATTAGCAGTGGCTGGGTTTACTGCCGTGAAATATCACTGGTGGATGTAGAACCAAATGTTGATACTGTGCGCCAGTGGAAAACGAAAAAATATAAACAAATATGGCTGACTTTCAATATAGTTTGTTTTCTTTGACACACATCGTGAAATACGTTGGTAGGTTTATTTTTACGTAAATACTAATAATTACTCAGTCAAATCGTGAAAACTGTTTTGTGGGACTTTGTATTTATGTAACTGTATAATTTACTGTGAATAAAGAAAATATGTAATATATATGTATAAAAATAAATAATTTCATCCAAAAATGTACGTCAAGTGAACCCAAGATTTAGTGTTTCAAGTTATTGATAAGACCAAGATTTTTTCTGAACTGCTTAATTATGAAATCATACAAGTTTTTAGGTTAGTTTTTTTGTAGGTATGTTCTTATTGTATCCCTGTTTGTATTATGATATTTATAAATACAATTACATATTTCAACATACATATTTTAATGAAAAACGGGATTTAATCATTTATGCGATTACGTTAAATATTATTATGACGTTTCAGGCATCACGTTACACCGTATACATATACACCCGTGGTCGGAGGTTTCAGGCCGGCAGTCAGTCAAATTATACTTTACAATTTACATGTTTTGATTGTCGACTTAACAGCCAGTCTACACAGAGAGTAGATCCCGGAAAGAAGCAAGGTAAACGCTGTAAGGCGTTTAATCTGTCCCAATCTGGTCCCCAAATAGCACAGCTCATGTACGGACCACTACGATTACGTCGCTCCCGGATTCAACAGCGGATTTGGCAACTTGACTAAGCATCCTGCTATTCCTGCTCAGATATTTGTGGCACCCTAGCCACTCAAATATATCTGATGGCGACTGTACACTTGTAGGTATTATATTTATCGTACGGCATTTACATAGTGGTTTTTCCCAAAAACTATATCATACATTAGGTATGTATAATGCAACAATTCGATCAAAACA
>JALPQI010012197.1:0-30008 GCA_025490895.1 Thaumatotibia leucotreta
GAAATTAGTGAAAATTACAGAGTTCTGTTACTGAATAACTGATAAGACGAGCAGTAGTAAACGTAGCCTGGATCGCAGCCGTATAATTACATTTCGCCGATAGACAAAAGACATGATGACAGTAAGGTATAGACGACATATTGACGGCATACTCGTATTGGTAACGACAATTCAATCTAGAATATTGTTATGTTCGTAAACAATTTGCAAGGCGTAAACAAAGTGAATGTAACCACGTGCCATTAGTTCGACACTACGAACAAATAAAACATGGAAGCCTCACGCCATACTAAATTGCCTTTCAAAATCGGTCCCGAATTTTAGCTGACAAATGTCACCCCCTCTTCAATACATCACTTCAATGAATTTCAATATCAACCAATAAAAACTTAAACCGCCATTTAAAAATAGTTGTCATTGGTCCATCAAAGTTTTGACTGGCTATATTTTATAAACATTTGTCAAATATGTTGCGCCGAAATATGCGCGGTGTGAAGAAAAGCGCTATGTCCTGCCCATCTTGGCACTATTGAACAATTGTTTTTGGGGGCATATTTGAGCTGGCGTTAGACGTCCATGTTATATATGGTCGCAGGTTCGACAGTAGATTGGCTTAGATTAAATCTTCAAAACTCTTATGTTGATGTCGTATGAGCGACAAAATATGTGGTTTTGCTGGCCACGGTAGAGTCGCGATGCCTCCAAATTGACACCAGACAATTGTAGCTGAGCAGAGCATAGCAGAGCTAATTGTCGACTAGCTAATGGCGATTGGCCATGGAATGTGGAAAGATGGGGTTCGGGTAGTAGGCCTTTTAGCGATTGTTTCGTAACCAGCTCGAAATGGGAAATAGAAGCCCGTGTTTTAAACCCAGGATACACTGCGGCTTTCTCATGTGATGAGGAATAGGTATTAGAAAAAACGCACAACGTTTTACTGAGATAATTTCTTGATGATGCAGTATTCCTAAAGCCTTTGAGTTTCATTAAAATGCAATTGTGATATCATCGATATAAGTAACAGTGATTTTAAATGTTATGAAATAAAACAACATTAAAAGTGACTGACAAGGAAAATGAGGCAAAAAAATTGCAGCCCAATGTTCTTAATATAGGATGATATACGTATACCTACAAGTTTTTCGTGAAGCGAAAGAACTTGAATTATTTGATCAATATGAAAGCTTAGGATCTCATATCATATCATTGTCACTAAAATAAGGTACAAAACGGCACATTTAAATTAATTTCCTAACACAGACCTCTACTGCATGTCATTGTCTGTGGTAGTCAGTATCTGTCAACATGTCGACCGCCCCGCAGCTGGCTTTGCCACGATTTGTCACACATTAATATCCAATGTTGTTCAGGGCAGTTGGTGGCTGTTTTATACACAGCATATAAAGTAACTGTGCCAGTGCTTGTCACTAACCTCACCAACATCATACGTGGCTCTTCAATCTTATGTTATGTCAGTTTCAACTACGGCGTCGAGCATTATTGGATTTGTTTACTGACACTCAGTTTTGAATATTTCTTTGTACTGCTGTTGATTTCCCAAATGAACAAAAAAAATTACGTCCGGTTAATAACCGGCGGTTATCTTACTCGTTCATTTTTTTTAAAATAAAATCAATTTGTTTACTGATATGATTGTATAATAAATATACCTTCTTTTTCTTCGCTTTTACCATTATCATGCCCATCATGCTCATTTTAAGTCATTGAAAAAAACAAATACTTACTTTGGGAAATATAACTAGTTGAGCTTCACATTTTATATTAAATTAAAGAATTTTCATTGAAATTTCAACCTATCCAGGCTTTTCATTCACAAACTTGCTAAAAATGGAATATGTCCTTTACGAATCATATTCGGTTTTATCACTATGACAATGCAGGTCAAATAAGTATGCTAATACGTTTCTTTTACCGTACAGTAGGAATCTAGGTAATGAAGCGTAATCTATTCTCCAGACAATAATATGTACTTTTTTACTAGAAGCTGCTGGTAGGAACCAAAATTGAGATAAAACACAAATACAAGATTAGAGACCTAAATAAATAAGTCACGTGACAAATTATTTAAAGTCTATAATCCAAGTAAGGTTAAATACCGAAACTGTCGAAAAACGAAGGACAAGGCCACAAAACAGCTGACACGAGTAACTGTATTGACAAATGACCAATCTAATGACATAAGCTTAAAAATAACTACCCCTGTTCCAATACACCAACGTAATTGAGTAATAATAGCTATAATGGAGATTAAAACGCCATTCTATTGACCCTGGCCTAGCGTCAACATACATACATCATCAGCTCATACATGATAGTCCACTGCTGGACTTAGGCCTCTCCTATTACTTAAGCATATGGACGCATTAGGAGGTAATGCCCATAATCGCCACGCTGAGCAAGCGGATTGGCGATCGCAGTAATGTGTCCACTATGATGACGCTGCTGCCCATCATCAATCTTTTATCAAATAATGGTCCAATCATTTTCAATCCCTTAGTCGACTCTTACGACACCCGCAGGAGGAGTTGGGGTGGTGACAAATGTATTCTTACTGCCGTCACCACATGGCCGCGCTAGCGTCAACATACTTGTAATGAAATTAGTCAAAGGTCAAAGCGGCTAGCCTTTTAATGCATGTGCATAATGTTTATACCTGAGAGATTTGACCAGTGTCTGCGGAGACCGAATGGCCGAAGGGCTTAAGCATTAACCGAATGCTGAGGATATGGGTTCAAATGCCACCCGAACGCTGATTTGTATTTATTGGGTGGATCAACAACATTCATTGTCATTCGTTATCATGGGTTTGATATCAAATAAAACTATGAAAAACGGATAAGCACAAAACTACCCACAAATAAATTATACTAAACCACAGACAATACATTTTAAGATGTAGGTACATACTAAGTTTGCAAATTAAGCTAGTTATTCATTACGAGTATTTTCAGAATGTAGACTAGAGACAAAATAAATAATGTACTCCGGTTTTATCCCTACAACTCTGTCCTGATTTGATATCCTTTGTTACTCCTTTGCCATTGGTTTGATATCCTTCGTCATCCTTGATACGTGTATCATTATTTATAAGATCATAATCCTAGGGTTTTTAGTTTTACCGGCACTTTATTACGATCTACTGCGAATTTATCCGCGAGACGGCATTTTTCACAGAGTACAGGGATCATTAGTTGGCGCAGTTTTTATAAAACTGATCATCTCACCGTCTAGCTTAACCTCTACCTTCTAAACTTGTAGACGAAGAAACAATGAATATTCTAAAGATTTCATCGAATTTATGGTGAAAAATCAAACTTTTATATCGCCTCGCTAGTGCCTAAAGCAAACCATAAAATTTCAGGTCCCATTTTCACATAAAACCCACGCTAAGTTGACAAAGTAATCAAATCGATCGAGCGCTGCACGCGAAATCATTGATTAATGTCTCCATACATAACAAATTGCCAAATCGGTCTGTCCTTCGTTTATTTTTGTGTGACATTGGTGACTCAAAAGCCTATTCATTAATATCTACACGTTTAGCGTCTAAAGTCCAGAAGATAAGGCTTAAAATGGTATACATTATGTGTTAGTTTTTGTTTCATGTCAATAATGAGGAACGGTCAATGCCAAGCGGGCAGTGTTGTCATGGCTTATGTCATTGTTTATTGAAACGGTCATTTGGAACGTTTTGTCATGATAGTCGAGTTACTTGAATAATTGAAGTTTGGACTCAACATGGCATTGCTTGTCTGTAATTACGCAACATTATAATAAAAGCATATATAAATATACAGTACTTATTGTCTTTTATAAAATGTCTACGAAAAAAACCTTTTAATAATACTACACACACTTCATAATTATAACTTTAACTCTTCACGCTCAATTTAATTTAAACTAATATTATCAAGGTCGGACACATTTATTCACTTCAATGACTAATGAATGTTAATAGTGAAAAGTTGATATCATTTTCACTTTATGATGAATGTTATATTTATTTGAATATTATTGTATAAATTATAATACAATATGTATTTTGAATGTGAAAAGCTCAGCACGTTGGTTCGATTCCCATCTTGGACGTTGGTGATCTTGGTCGGCTTTTGTTTGGTATTTGACATCCAACATTTATAACACATTATATTTAATGTTATGCGTAATTTGGGAAAGAGTAGACTGTTACCGGACTCATTTAAAACAATAATAAAAGCGCCTCACAAAATAATGATGGCAAAAACACAGTAAATAAACTTTCCGTTGCACTCGTAATTTATAGCAGGAGCTGAGCTAAGGAAGCATAATTGTAAAAATTGCGGAGTTACAATATAACCAGCTCAATAATAGTCGGCAAGAGACACGCATCACAAGCACGGTATTCCTAATTTGTGCAGTCTAGGGTTCCGTAGCATAATTATTTTATAAGGCATTTGAAAAAGAAAATATCAGCCGTCCGCCTTTCGGTATTCCATATGATTGAAAAATATTAGAGTATGATCGGCCGTATGGTGACAGCAGTAAGAATACATTTTTCACCACCTCAACTCCTCCTACGGGTGTCGTAAGAGTCGACTAAGGGATTGAAGTGTCTCTGACCATTATTTGATAAAAGATTGATGATGGGCAGCAGCGTCATCATAGTGGACACATTACCGCGACCGCCAATCCGCTTGCCCAGCGTGGCGTAATTATTGTCTACGTGTTATTTATTTTCATATTTCATTGTTATTTTTAGGCTGCCAACAGAAAGTCCTTAAACAGAAAAGGGCCACTTTGATCCCCCCTAGCAGGGAAAAAAAGACCCGTATTCGAATAGGTGGTATGAAAAATACGATAGCATACCTAGCCTATAGGTATGCACTATAAAAAACTTAGCAACTCTTGCTTACAGAATTTAAGTAGGTAAACAAACAAGTTCAACTCGCACTTAACCATATTTTTTCTATAGCTCAACCATTCCCGAGCAAATTAGGGAGTAGGTAATAAAGAATTAGTACGACATTATTTCGGTAACTGTTTTAACTGATAATTCGTGGACTTTATCCCGAAAGCATAAGGTCTACCAAATGTCAATTAATTTTGTTTCTAGGATAAAGGTTAATCAAATTATTTTAGTTGAAGCACTGAAAGAGTAAACAATTCGATGAATCAATTGTAAAAATAACCAATACATAACCGTATATAGGAAAAAGTTGACAGGAAAGTTGAATTTATAACAATTTTTATTTAATTTATTGTTTTCTGGCCATTTTATCACAACTCGACATCAAACGAGCCTATTTTGCGTGATCCCAACGCTGGCCGAGTTCTTGTTGGGGACTTTACATACACCCTTGAATTTCTTTGCAGATGTATGCTGATATCCTCACTATGTTTTCCTTCACCGTAAAGCACAGAGCTTACAACTAGGTATCATGCTTTTCTTTTAATCTTGGTTTTAATTTTCCCCTTTTGACTTTTGTCTTTGTCAGCTATTGTTAGGCTACGGAGCCTAGTTCCGGGCATTATTTGTATATCACAAATATTCGAAATAACCGCGGGGTGATCCCACAGGCATCAAGTCTGTGTCTGATAACAGGATCTTGTAGAAAACGGTTGAAATCGGTGTTTATTTTGTATCTTTGCATTGTATTATATCGTCGCTTGATACTCGCACAAGCACAAACTTTTAGGCTGCGTTTCCACCAGAGATGTGCGAGGATGTGTTTCCATACAAATGACACCTATTAATGACTCGAGCGAGGTGTCATTTGTATGAAAACACATCCTCGCACAAATCTCTGGTAGAATCGCAGCCTTATTGAGCTTACCGTGAAGCTAGGTCGACTTGTGAAAATATCCCTGGCAATTTATTTACTATTTACGTCTTACCAATAAATCAACAAGAGAATATAAAAGCTGATGACAGAAAAAATCGTGGAAGCAACTGTGGTCGATATTGATTAGCGATCGCGATGTCGCAGCAAATCGGCGACGACACGCGATCCTATAGGCCGGCTTACTTCCCGCTGCGATGCTCAATGAGCTTCATTACTGCTTGTAATGCAATTACAGGGTTTGCATTTCCTGTAGAATTTATAACTGACTGCGACCTAACGCCAGCTCAAAAATGCCCCCAAAACCAATTGTTCAATTGTGCCAAGATGGACATAACGCTTTTCGTGACACCGCGCATATTTCGGCGCAACATCTTTGACAAATGCTTATTGAATATTGCCAATCAAAACTTTGATGGACCAATTACAACTATTTTTAAATGGCGGTTTAAGTTTTTATAGGTTTTCATTCAAATTCATTGCCGTGATGCATTGAACAGGGGGTGAGGGTGACTTGTCAACTAAAATTCAGGACCGTTTTTCACAGGCAATTTAGTATGGAGCGCGGCTTCCATGTTTTATTTGTTCGCAGACTGAGGATCATGTGATCCTGTGGCTGGCTGATGGCTATAGGCTGATGATGTCGTCAGCTCATCTCAATCCATTGCTGGACGTAGGCCCCTCTTATTAACTATACGTATAGATAGACGCATTAGGTAATGACCATAATCGCCTCGCTGGGCAAGCGGATGGGCAATCGCAGTAATGTGTCCATGATGTTGCTGCCCATCATCAATCAAATCAAAGAATGATCAGTGACATTTCAATCCCTTAGCCCACAATTACGCCTCCCACGATAAGAGTTGGGGTGAGACAAATGTATTCTTACTGGCTCCACAACACGACACAGAGAATGTTTAAAGGAATTCGGCTCAAATGACAACATCTTCATCTTACTATCTCTAGAAACTTCCTCCTTGACGCTGCATAGCTACGAAATAACCTGTCGAACACGATGTATCCGATATTATATGATCTCTAAACTTTCTAGAAAAGTGCGTGCACCTGTTTTGAGTGTACGATTTCGAATCAAAAGTGGCAGATGTTCCTCAAAGGGCCAATAGCTAGTTTGCATACATATTGGGTGAAACCTGGCTCAAAAGCAGGAGTGAACGTTACTCTATTCACTCCTGCTCATAACCCAAGAAAATACAAAGAGAAAAGTACATGACAAATGTGCTTTTTAAAAATGTTGCAATCACCTACTGTTTCACTATTTTAATTTGTTTCCGGTACCTAAAGATTGTCTGGAAGAGATTGCTTTATAGCGATAAGACCGCCTGTTGTGTACCTCTATATATAATCGTCTATTTTAACCATGTTTTCTTTTTTGTTAAGGTGTGCAATAAAGAGTATTCTATCTATCTAACCCAAGAATCAGCCTGTATACCATAAGGCACTGGTCTCACCGCGAGCTACTAAGCTATGAACTATCGGCTATAAACACGAACAAAAGTGTCGATAATGCTTAAATTTACCATGGATAATTGTATTTGATTGCTTTATATTAAATAAATAAACAAACAAATATAGGATGATGTCGGTTAATAATAAAAACATTGTTGATTCCCCTAAACGCGACGAAGCATAATAAATTTGACATAATGAATCACATAAGCGATAAGACTGCAAAATCCTTGAATATAAAGCAGTGTTTTATGACCAGTAAAAAGTGCATGAGGTCACTTGCACTAATGATATCACAAAGTGGAGGAAACGACATTATAGAGGTCAATGAAAGCTTGAAGGTTAGTGCTAACGACTGCTGGGTCGCGTTTTATAAAGTTACAATTTACAATTTCGCTGTTTGCCTCTCTAACGCACGCACTAATTGGCTAGAAAGAGAGGCAAACAGCGAAATTTTAAAATGTAACTTTATAAAACGCGACCCTGAAATATTAGTATAGCCAAATAAGGTGTACACAAAAATGCTCAAAAATATGCTCCATTATCATCATTACTCTAATTCTGTGTAATAAGAACGTCATAACATATTTATGAGCGGATTCTTTCGATACTTATTTTTGCACTTGACTGTACATTTACAGTGCCCCCTTTCATAGTATGTCGTGGGTCGTAGAAGTCTCCACGGTTCCGTGATTACTCTTCCATTATAAATATCATATAAAAATACGAATGAAACTTTTTCTACTTAAATGCTAACTCTACTCGTGAAAATATTGGCTTTTAGGAGGTAAACAACGCTTAGGGTGCGGTTCCACTGACGCGGAGCGGAGCGGAGCTGTGGGAGCGCGGCCAATGAGACCGCATCACAGTGTTTCGAATTCGAATTTGAAGAATGTAATTGGTCAATTTTGCACAGCTCCGCTCCGCTCCCCGTCATTGGAGCCGCACCCTTATACATAATATCCTCAGTATACCTAGTTCGTGTTTTCTATCTAGGACTTTTTTTGCACCGGTTCTACCCACTGCCAATTTTAAAAAAAAGTCACGACCACCCATTTAAACACAAGAAACAACGACCTAATACAAAGTACTCACCACACATTGTCGCGGTTCCCACACTAAAAGTGACAGTCACCATTTTCAATGATTACCTATTATGAATTTAATGTCAACCAATCGGATAAGATAATTGTATATTATTAGTATTATTACGTATTATTCGTGAAACTATAAATATTACGTCACTATTGAAATAGCTATTTAATTAGTTAGCTTAAGTTTTTTAACTTTAACGACATAATACCCGTTTTAAATATGATTAAATATGTAATAATTCTTTTACTTATTATTATTATTGAACTGTAAAATTAAAACTACAATTTTAAATGTTTATAGTTATGTTATGAAAATAGTTTTAAGTAACTATTTTAAAATTAAAACATATTTTCGTCGCCAAATAACATTAACTGACAAAAGTTTGTTCTTTCAATAGCATGTAATAATTAATAAATTAATTAGGCGGTCATATTACCGCCCTCTACGGCTACGGAACCTCAAACGGCTACGAAAGTAGCGAGGTGCTACGCGAGAGCTACGCGGCTACGAGGGCGGGCGGCTACGGGCGCGCGGCAGCCTGCACTGACGACAAATGTGATGGGATGGCGTGCGTCGTTGTAGCGAGGCCAGCGGACCACTTGTCGAGGTGGATGCCTCGAAAGCTAGTATTTTGCAGATGCATTCAAATAATAAACTTAAATAATTTTTCAAAAGACAATCTTACACGGAGGTAAGCCAGCTTAAGGTACACGGTAAGCTCAATTATGCTTTGTGAATAAAATGAGATGCATGGTAATTAGAATGAGTGTTACAGATTTGGATAGGCATTGAAAAGGAGCTATATGAGAGGCTGAAGATCCATTTCAAACAAAGAGATCTTGTTGATGCTTTTCACATAGGTAATATGATTCATCTTCTAGTAACTATTAACCCTTAAATGCATTGTGATGATATACATCACGTCGAGAATACATGATGCTTATACAGTGTGTAAATCTAATACGGGCGATCAATTAAACCAGGCATGGGATTCATTAGTGTAATCATGGATTACAAGGTTTTTTAAATGTTACTCTTAATTATGACCCCACAGATTTTTTTTAAGAATATCGGAGCAGCAATGTGGGTACGAACATTTGTTATTCTTGATATGGCAGTTATGTCATCTGCTTTTGAAATAAGCTGTCAACGAGTGTTTAATTCACGTTTGTTGCTCTACATTGCGCGCCGAATTATTTTGTATGGAAAATTTTGTTGCTCTAATTTTAAGTAAAAGTTATTTGAATGGACTTATTATGTCGTAAACTAACACCCGTTAAGACCTTCGCCCGTATTAGACTTACACCCTGTATAAGCATCATGTATTTTCGACGTATTTTTTTGTCAAGGTCGTACACTTAAGGGTTAAAAGAAGCCGTCTCAATTTATAAGCTGGCATTCCAAATTCAATTTAGTCAAGTCATCGTATATTACGCTGATTATGCTGTGAACTTACGGATTATTCACTTCTTGCAGGTGGCATTAAAAGATTATTGTACGAATTTCTCATTTCATCTTTCATGTGGTCAAGAAATCTGTTGCATCATAATTTGACTTTATGAAAAAGCCATCAATGTTTGATGTCACTGCTAACGCTCAGCAGTTAAATCAAACTTTACATTTTTGCAAGCAATATTTTTTTACTTTTTTTTTATCGTGAGAGCCCCGCTAGAGTCTCGTGCACGGTTTAGGGTTACGACGACGGAAGAAATACGCGGCGACATCGCGATAAATCACCGGTGAATGAAAACTGCAGCACGAACCGAAAACAAACAAAACAATTTCTTATACAAATGTGCTTAACCTAAGGGTTAAATAAGATTCGCCGTGTCTTTTCTTTACATTGGTCCGATTATCTTTTGTTCATTTTTATAGCCGAGCTATCAATCTCTAACTTGATTTAGGTTGGGCAAGTGCCTTGGTTACTCTGTCAATCTTACAAGAAACATAGTCACACACGTGTCAATGTTCCACAATTTATATTTAAAGTTGTGGCTGTCCGATATTTTGTGAATTGGTTGAGTATTCTATTTATTGATGTGTATATGTACGGATGTGTATTATTTCGTCGGTTGACAACCAAAACTCACTAAGTAACAAAATACCTACTAAATAGAGCTCGTATCTAAGTTCAGATTCAATACTGACATAAGAGGTTGCTAAGAGAAGTGACAGTTTTTATAGTGAGTTTTGGTTATCAGTAGACCCCGGATTGTTGTGGCGGTGACGTCACAATAGGGTGATTTGGGGAGTAAATGGAATGGTAGAACAAAATGATACGTAAATTATAAGATAAGATAAAAATGTATTTTAACCCTTAGGTGCATACAGTATCATAAATGATACGACCGAAATGACACATGTCGAAATAAGTAATCAATTGCGACTGACACACTGAGCAACAGAGTTCTAATTGGCATCGATTGTTTACATAAGTCATTTCAGAATTAAAATGTGTGATACCATATGCACCTAAGGGTTAATTTGACCAGAGAAAAACATAATTTCATTTATTACGCGTAATCGAATAAATTTGAATGACATCTGAATATTTTTTTCCGAAGAATTGTTTTTTTTTATACCTATTAATTTTATTAGTTTTCGACAAGAAACTGACCGGTCGAATAATCATTTCGTTCCACTGTTCCATTCAGAAAATGTAACATACATAAATATTAGAAATAACTTTATAAGCATAATCAATGTATGCAAACTATACAGACCTACTCATATAATTATAAAGTTTGACCTTGGATATAAACTGTTTGCTTTATTTGCAACTGCACGTCACATTCATTTACAAATTATGTAATTTCTTATATTATCTTATCTTAGAATTTAGAATAGAATAGAATAGAAAATGATTTATTGAGCCTAAGGTAAAGAATAATAATAAAATAAGAAAAAAATTACATTAAAAAAAGAAAAAAATCTAACAATACAATATGTTGGTGCTGTCATACTGGCTGCAAATGGACTCTACTCAGCATATGCTCTGGCATACCTAGGCATGTCAGAGCGCTGGTCTTCCGTAGAGCCCAGGGCCAAGAAAAAGCACAAACAGCACAATTACAACTGTCAAACGTATAGTAGCATTAACAGTATTTACAAATTTGACAATATGGGTAACTTAATAATCAATGGTTAGTAATTTGTGGAGGTCGAGATAGATGTTAGAAAATAAACGTAAATAGGTAGCGGGAAGAAAAGTGTTGTAATATATACATTTATATATAATGGAATATTTGTAGGGTGTTAAAAATAAATAGAGTGACGACGCATATACGAAAGCTACGAACACGACGACTGCAAGCTAAAAAGATACCTTTTTAGATTAGACTTAAAAGTAGCTAAGGTTTTTGTGTTACGTATAGGAGGAGGTATGTTGTTCCAGCATTTCGTTGCAGAGTATCGAAAACTGCCACGAAATGCCGCTGAAACGCCGTGTCGCGGACAGACGAGCCGTATAGCGTCTCTAGTTGGACGAGAGGAGAAGGTTAACTTATTGAAAAGTTATAGGGGTGGTCTAAAGTTAACTACACCGAAAAGCAAAGACGCAAAATGCAACAGACGACGCGCTTCCATCTTCAACATCCCACCACTATTGAGGTAGGGGGTGACATGTGCACGGGGGGGGGGACAGGAAAACAGAAACGGGCGCAGGCATTCTGAATGCGCTGAAGAAGCGCCTTTGACCGAGCCAGTAAGCAACCGTTGATTACCGTGTCGACATAGTTGAGCTTGGATAGTATTAACGTGTCACATAACTTAATTCTGATATCAACACTAAGGTATTTTCGAACCTGGTACAGAACTTTAAGTCGAAAGTAGCAATTTTTGTATCATTAACTAATTTATGTATCATTTTTAGACCCCGGTATCGGAGGTGCAAAATGGTAGCTGTCAATTTCTTAGGGATGAGGTATTTGTGATATCGATAATTACAGTTACATATCGATCATTTTTCTTTACCATATTTGTCAATTTATTTTATATGTAAAGTAGAACTATGTATATAGTTACAAAATCAATAAAATAAACATTTTTATTTTTTATAAAAAAAATGTTTTATCGTAACTAAGAAGTTTTCATTATGTAACATCGCCATACTTTTTATTAAGACAATTTTACTGTCCATGAACTTTTTGAAGTTCGGGTTTTTCCAATTTGGTCCAAGATATGTTACAACTGACAAAAAATCTAACAGATCACGATTACTGTTTAATTGGTCTTCATTTGTTTAGAGGTTTTCATGTAAAATATAGTTGCAAGATATACAAAATAGGATTACAAGTATTATACTTTATTAAATAATCAATATTAGTAGAACATATGTTGTCCATTTTCTCTTGATGGCATTTCAACTCCATTTGCTTTTTAATATTCCAACATCTAAAAAAAATATGTGTATATTTATGTATATGTATACCTACTGCAAATTGTACAGTAAATGTTTTTATTTGTTTTTTTAAGTTCGGGGTGTCCAGCAACAAGTTACTCCACTTTCTATTGTTTAAAATATATTATACGAATAAATTTGTAAACACAGCTAAATAATCAAAGAAATTGTTGTAAGATGACTTTGACTATCTATTGACGTAAATAATTTTTTATTAGTATAACTTCCTAGTATTAATATCTATTGAAAAGGTTTATCTAAAAGGTTTTCATGTACTGTCCTGCAACTCGTAAACAAAATATTGGTATTATTTGACTAATGTAACATTCATTGTTTTTTCATTCTTTTGCGAAGTTTATATTTCGGCGTGCTGACGTCTGTCGATAATCTCATAGTAATAATTAATGTCAATGATTATCATAAATCCCAAATAAAAGTTAATCTGAAAAAGTTAATCTGTGGATGACACATCCACAGACCGCGAACCCTGTTAAGTGTTCGAAACGTCGGAATGAAGTTAAAATTAGTTAATATACGCGAGTTTATCCGTTTTCATAGTTTTATTTCATGAGTAATCCTCGCGGTAACCGAATAAAATATTATAAAAGTTAATCTGTATGAAAATCAGCGCTGGGTATACTACCACGTATATCTAGCAAATAGCTGAGACGGGTACCCATTGCCCTTCATCTTGTTTTTGTTTAATTATATTATATGGTTACTTTGTTCTCCACTTTATGTTTATTTTATTTTTTTATGATTACGCTATGTTTAAGCCTAAAAGAATTGTACATGTAGTTTAGCAACTTGTGGCAATAAAATTTATTTTATTTTTTATAAAAATAAATGGTACTTGTACATAAATAAAGTATTTGTACAGAAAAATCGAGTATCGATGTCGACATCACAATGTGTTTACCTATCCCTAAGTAAGAACTTGACAGCTCCCATTTTGCACCTCCGATACCGGGGTCTAATCATTTTGTTGTACCGTTCCATTTACTCCCCAAATCACCTTATTGTGACGTCACTGCCACAACAATCCGGGGTCTAGTTATCAGTCGATGATTTAATTATATGTGTACTGGATGTATGAGTTTATCTTAGTTGGTATAATAATAGTTAAGTTTTTGGTATTACTCAAATACATTCTCCACTGTACACGGTATGTTTGTCTATCTTTTGCTTCATATCGACAACTCCTTTGCTCAAAGGTTAACTGGGGATAAGTTCGCCTTTGTACCTGTCTAAATTTTTGTATAAATGTGTATTTTTACCTGCGTTTTGTGTACAATAAAGAATTTACATACATGCATAAATATATTTTTGCCGTGTGGTGACGGCAGTAAGAATACATTTGTCACCACCCCAACTCCTCCTGCGACTGTCGTAAGAGTCGAAGTGTCGCTGATCATTATTTTATGAAAGATTGATGATGGGCGGCAGCGTCATCATAGTGGACGTGGCGATTATGGGCATTTACCTCCTAATGCGTATATACGCATAGTTAGTAGGAGAGGCCTACGTCCAGCAGTGGACTATCATAGGCTGATGATGATGATGATTCATATACAGGATGGCTAGTAAGTATACCGACAAACTTGAAAGGTATATTCCTGAACACATTTTGAGGCTATAATGTCATATGAACTTTTCTGGATTCAGCTTAGTTTAAGAGATAATGACATGTTATTCAAAAAACTATTTTCATCACAAGTCACTGAAAAATGCCTGCACGATTTAAATTCTTACAGTAATAGTTTTCATCTCGACATACACACTGATTAAAGTTAGAGAAAATGAGAAAAAAGTTTCAGAAAAATGTTAAACTTAAAAAAAAAATTCAAAAACACTGAAAAATAGTAGAGGTCCAAATGGAAAAAAATTGTGCGCTGTGAGTTACAGTTTTGTAATTTTTACCAGAGCTAGAGGGTGTAAAAATAAAAAAAATTAGATGTGGAGGGAAAACCAATTCCCCCCCTGAACGAGGGGTGAGGGGGGTGAATGTGCAAACGGAAGGGTTATGTTTAAAATTTTTTCGTCTAATATTTAGGCCTACTATTCATTGTTTGGTATCATTTTCATATAAAACAGACACGGGGAATTCATTTTTGATAATAAACATGAGGATTTTCATATATAAAAAAATAATTATTGGTATAAAGGTAAAATAATCACCGTTTTTATTTTGATTGTTGCGTTATATAAGTATTACCAAATAAATATATGAAAATAAAAAAAATACTACAAGATAGCATATTTATTGTAGTTTTTAAAAATATATACTTTTTTTAACTTTCCATGCAAAAATAAGTAGTAAAAAAATCGCACCTGTCGCGTACCTCGAATAAAAAAGGGACGTTGCTTTGACTTATTGTTGAAAGTACGTTTCTACTGCGGGAATTTAGCGATTTTGCGTAAACAAAATACTCCATAATTTCTGTTAGGGCAAATTGCATCAACCTGGGTTAACCAAGCAACCCGGGTTAAACGTTTATTTCACACGGAATTTGATAATTGATAAATTTCTTACGAAATAAGTGACTGACCCGGCACTATACAGAGGATATCCGAGACATCAGCCTACAATGTGATATTAGAATGGCTGTTAAACAGCTCTTAAATAACAGGGCGTCTGGGGAAGACGGAATTATAGCTGAGCATCTGAAACCAGGTGGTAAACCAATCCTTATGGCCCTTCAGAAGTTGTTCAATTCTGGAAGGGAGAACGCCTTAGGCATGGAACAGAAGAGTGGTGGTACGGTACTGTTCTTGAAAAAAGCTGACAACGCCTTATTGAAGAACTACCGATCCATCTCACTTCCGAGCCATATTTATAAGATGTTTTCAAGAGTCATTACGAATCGTCTTGCACGCAGGCTTGATGACTTCCAGCCATGAACAAGCCGGTTTCCGAATTGGCGTCTCGTAAATGTTATACAGAAGACCGAGGAATAGGTATAACCTGCCCCTCTGTTTAGCGTTTAGCGTTTGTGGACTACGATAAGGGGGGTATCCATGACGTACTAATGCGGTTTAATTTAGGTCGAGAGAAAGGGACAAGGCTATACGAGTCGTGTATCACTGCCGCTTTCCCAGAACCTAAACTGAATCGCATTAGTACGTCATGGTAACCCCCAAAGCCTTCGATTTAATCGAAACTCTGGGCAGTACTACAGTCTCTTTAACGGTACCAAGTAGACTACCGCTATGTCGAAATGTTGAGGTGTTTGTACGAAAGCGCCACTATGTCAATCCGACTCCAAGACGAAGCTTGAAGCATATTATACTGCAGCGGGGAGTCAGGCAAGGAGGTGTCATCTCCCCTAATCTGTTTACCGCTGCACTGGAAGATGTCTTTAAGACTGGACTGGAAAAGGTGAGTATCAACAGCGAGTACCTCACTCACCTTCGATTCGCTGATGATACGGTGGTCTTGGCTGAGACCTTGGAAGATTTCAGTACGATGCTCGCTGACCTCAGTAGCGCCTTCGAGCGAGTTCGTCTTAGGATGAACATGGATAAGACGAAAACTCCCCTTACAATCGGAGACTAAACTCGAAGGTGTAGAAGACTATAATATACCTAGGGTAGGTCCAACTTTGAGTAAGAGGTCAATCATCGAATCCGACTAGGTTGGGCAGCGTTTGGGAAGCTACGACACATCTTTTCGTCCAATATTCCGCAGTTCTTGAAGACAAAAGTATTTGATCAGTGTGGCAACACACACTGATCAAAGATTTAAAATAGTGATGACATACGGTAATGAAACGTTGTCGCTTAGGATGGGCCTCATAAGAAAGCTTAAAGTCACCCACAGGGCAATGGAGAGGGCTATGGTGGGAGTCTCTCTGCGAGGTCGTATTAGAAATGAGACGATCCGCAGCAGAACCAAAGTATAGCTCCATAGCTCTCCGAATCACTAAACTAAAGTGGCAGTGGGCGGGGCACATTGCACGTAGAACCGATGGCCAATGCGGCGGCCTCGCAGGTGGAAGGCACAGCGTGGGTAGGCCCCCCACAAGGTGGACAGTGAAGGTCTTAGGAGTCCGCTGGATGCGAGTGGCGCAGGACCGGTCATTGTGGCAATCTTTGGGGGAGGCCTATGTTCAGCAGTGGACGTCTTTCGGCTGATATGGTAATAATGATGATTTATGAAGTAAACGTTTAACAATTGATTGTCAAATTCCATATGATATAAACTTTTAACGTGGGTGAACTGGGTTAGTTGTTTAGTCCCGGTTAGTGAAAATTACCTTTATCGTCTTTGGTAATGAGATCATTACCTAATGACACTTGTACAAATGATTACCCATTTCGATTCATATGATCAGATACTATATATCATAATTGTGATCAGATATACCAGATATATAATATACACGCGGTATACAATAATCGATAAAATCTAAAAATAGAATCTGAACAAATAAAATTATTAATAATCTTAGGTTATTTAAAAAAAGAAGATCAGAAAATATTCAATTTACTTTCATATCAATAAATATTTACAATTGTAATATGAACAATAATTTGTAAGTACAAAAATATGTATAGGTAATCTATGAGCAGCCGTCACAAAAATCTCTTTTCGGAGGTTACGCGGAAGTTTTTGTTGGAGGTACGCGTCAGGTAAATTTTTTTTTCAGTGAATTTTTGTATGAAAGACTACAAAATGTGTATATTTTCAAAAACTGCAATAAATATGCTATCTTAGACTATTTTTTTAAATTGGATAAGTTTATTTTTTAATACTTATATGACGCTTAAATTAAAATAAAAACGGTAACTTTTTTACTTTTACTCCAAAAAATCTACATTTCTATATGAAATTGCTCATGTTTATGATAAAAAATGGATTTTCCAGGTCCGTTTTACACGAAAATGATACCAAACAATGCATAGTAGGCCTTATTAATTAGTAAAAAAATATTAAACGCAACCCTTCCGCATGCACATTCACCCCCCTCCCCCCGCGCTCAGGGGGGGAATCGGTTTTCCCTCCACATCTAAAAACGACTATTTTGAGACCCTCTAGCTCTGGTTAAAATTACAAAACTGTAACTCGCAGCGCACAATTTTTCTCAACTTTGTATGGACCGTGACCCTTACTAAAAAATATTCTTTCCCTACAATTTATTACTGGTCATGCACAAAAGAAATCAAAATATCACAAAACAGAAAGAAAAAAAAAATATTTTTTTTTGTTCGGAACTGACATATGTCACATTTTTTTTTTACTTCTTTTGTCATCAAGAATGTATATTGGTAAAGTCTGCCGGTATACTCGTTCCCACCCTGTATATTCGTTACCAATTCTATTAAACATCGTTGTCGTTTTTTTATCTTTGAACACGAATATGTAGTACAATAATTACAGTCTACCATTTACGTAACTTCAAGCGGTTGTAATGGAAGGCATTACATTAATTGACAGTTTCATAGTCTCAATTACAATTACGATTCCCGCGAATTCGACGTTTCGATTGGGACAAATGGGTTACGAATTGGTGGGAATGGTTTTTAGTAGCCATTGTTCGACATAAATGTATTGTAGATTCTAGGTAATGGTTAGGTACAGTCACCATCAGAACACGATCAATAGATCGGTTAATAAATGCAGTTCGGCTTAGGACCCAATCTGAAACGCGATGTGTTAATTCCATAGAAAAGATAACTGTCAAAGCTGACAGCCCGAACCTAAACCGAATCTCATTTAAGAGATTATAGGGGCTCCCTCTGTACTATAGAGATAGTACAGAAAAATATTTTTCCTAACTAGTGCGGAAAAGTAAACTTTGCGCGCGCTTGGCGTGCGTAAATTTCTCGTTTTAAGGCACTTGTTTTGACTTTCGATACACGTGTAAAAAACTTCTTTTGACTGCTTCTTTTGGCTCCAACTGTGACTCTTGTCAAAAAAAAAATCTTAACTCTCTCTTCGTCTTAATTCTTACTGTTATTGAATAATTGTAAAAAAAAAGTTTAATGACTGAACAAGTGTATTGCAAACTTTATTACATTCAAATGTTACTTATTTTGACATGTGCCGTCAGCCACCTAAGATAAACGTTTGTGTTATTCTTAAGGTTCTCTCACACTTACTATTTCATTCATTATGTATGAAAACGTAAAAAAATTTTTTTTTTCGAATTTAACGAAAGCTGATATACCGGGCAACTTTTATTAATGTCCCAAGTAACGTGTCTTATACGCAAATCAACACGAACACCCTTTATATTACATTATCATCAGCCTATGATAGTCCACTGCTGGACGTAAGCCTCTCCCATTAACCATGCGTATAGACGCATTAGGATGTAAATGCCCATAATCGCCACGCTGGGCAAGCGGATTGGCGATCGCAGTAATGTGTCCAAATGATGACGCTGCTGCCCATCATCAATCTCTTATCAAATAATGGTAAGTGACATTTCAATCCCTTAATCGACTCTTACGACACCCGCAGGAGGAGATGGGGTGGTGACAATATGTATTCTTACTGCCGTCACCACACGGCATCTTATTAATGAAAATGCTGAGGTAGGCCGGTGGGGTCACGCGGCTGGATAAGGTCCGGAATAATTACATACGGGGCACGTTTAAGACCGCTTTTGCCACCGACAAGCTAAAGGAGGGCAGATCGCGATGGTATGGTCATGTGACGCGACGAGAAGATACACCGTCCGCAAGGTGCTCGATATCCCCACTTCACCCAGAGGAAGAGGAAGACCTCCCGCCACGTGGTGGTCCAATGTCCAGAGAGACCTCAAGCAACTGTCACCAACCACGACAACCCGGGACAGAGCGTCCTGGCGCCGAGCCATAAGGAGGCCCGACCCCAACTAACGAGCTGGGTCCAGGGACAGAGAAAGAAGATACTTGAGAGCAGCAATAAGTTCCTAGTTTTGTAAGTTACTCTTTTTATTTTTTATTAAGGTGAACATTCGCTATTCTAACCTCCCACTCTACGAAATTCGATCGTTACAGAAAACGTGATTGGTTGATTTCGTAGAGCGGGGGATAGAACAGCGAATGCTCTTTTGGTCTGAATGCACCTTTAGCAAACCACAAATGTAATCTCCTGGAGATAAAATGGGCATTCTCACAAAACGTCGCGCTTAATAGAAAATTTTAGGACCTTTTTTCAGGTAGTTTTTTCTTCTACATTGAAAGAGCACGGTATTCCGAATTATTAAACTTCGGTGGCACAGTCGGTATCTATTTCTAATAAATATTATTCGCTCGTTCGAAGTCTACAATGAATTAAATGAATAAATAAAAAACATATTTTATACAAAAGATGCGTCTAAAATGTACAAACTCCTACAAGTATGAATCCGTTAAGGTGAAAAACTGTGATGATACTCAATAAAAAAACTTCCCCGCAAGCACGATAATAGAGGGCTTGAAACCGCTTAGTCTTAAATCGATACCTTTAGGCTCAAAGGGCGTAAACGCCATTTTGGCCAAAATGAGTTTTGAATGCAGTTTTGTTCAGTTTTTTTTTCTCTATCGATATGTGTAGTTAAAACAACGAAATTCGACAATTTAGGGCATATACGACCCACGTGTTTCTAGGAGATTTTTTAAAAGCAAGAGGCGTATTTGATACATTTACACAATTTTTTGTTTATTTAGGTAATAAGTTCAGAAATAAAAAAATAAAGAGGTCTTATAACAAAGTTGTTATAAAATGTTTGTAATACAAAAGTAAACAAGCTCATACGACGTAGAAATTATGTTACTTAATTTAGGTAGTATGACTCTAGTAGGCTAAATTAGGTTTATACGCCCGTATCCTTGCATTGTACGTTTTAAAATGACTCATACGCCGTAACGTAGTAGGCATGCTGCGCCTCTTACGCCATCTGATAACAAAACTTTTTGACTTATACGCCACAAGAAATGTACAAATTATGGCTTATAGGCTCGCTAAGTTATTTTATTATTTCAAAATTGCTTAGGTACGTACTGTGTACTTATACGATAGTCATTATCCAATTATAAAGTAAGAATGAACAGTTATTGCGTTATTAAAACTACAGTATAGAAGCGAATGACCATCATTCTAAATCTATGTATACTTACCTGTATACTGGCGTACCTATGTTGCAAGTGTGAAATGAAAAGTATAGACAGATAATGTGATAAAAATGGGAGACATTGTGTATAATGTATATAAATTTACGTTCAGTTTCAGTCGACATTTTTAATTTACAGTACGCACAGTTATATTTTTTGGTTCTGTGCGTTTTAAATATAAATTTAATGTAATGATTAAGTATTTTAAAAGTCTTCTATTCCATTTAGTATGTAATTAATATCTACATAATTATATGTTGGTAATTTAAAAAAGAAAGAAATGCTATGAGAGAGTAAAAGATCTTAAGTTGTGTCTATAGGTTATATAAAAATCAAAAGATAAAGACTTGTGATTATTAGTATTCTAAAAGCATGCTATTATATTTAATTTAGTAGTTAATATGTATGTGTTGGTAATTATAAGGAAAAATAATACTAAATGAGAGTAAATGTACCTTACATTGCATCTAGAGGATATTATTGAAAGAAATATATATATATAATAAAGATGTCATTTTTAATTGCTGTTTGTAAGAAGCTCATCAAAACTTTCATCTGGAGTATAGCATTATATGGGTGTCAGGCGTGGGCCATGACGAAAAAGGACAGAAAGATACTGGAAGCATTTGAAATGTGGAGCTGGAGATGAATGGAGAAAATATCACAAATGAAGAAGTGCTTAAAAGAGTGAATGAAAAAAGGAGTTTGCTAAAGATAATAGAAAATTGGAGAGGGAAAATGTTTAGTCACCTTATACGACATGACGCTTTGATAAAAAAACATAATAGAAGGAAGAATTGAAGGAAAGCGAGGAAGAGGGAGACATAGAGGAATTTACATGAAACAAATAAAAGAGAAAGTAGACGTTGTGTCGTATAAGGAAGTCAAGGAGGTGGCTTTAGACAGAGTTAGATGGATACAGTTACATTCATCAGTTACCCCGACAAGAGTTTGACTCTTAAATTTATGATGAATTGTTGTTTGTTTTACTGGTTTCATATCGCATTTTAATCTGGGTTTTGGTAGTAGCTTAATTGTCCAGTAACGCCATTAACATTATTTTTATCCCTAGACATAAAAGCAAAATATAATCAGCAACAGCATAGTCAGTGTAGACATTTTTTTTTATAAAAGCAGCAACCTTTTAATTGATTGTAAGTATTTTTTTAACCCCACGGTGTATTATACACCTATTCAGAGCATTGCCTATGTTATGAATGAGTTTATAAGACCGATTATAACTATGGTAATTGTGATATACGCCCCATTTAGACCAAAACTCAAACGTTTAGTAACCAATACTCCCTACATTTTTTGCATATTATGTGAAGTTTAAGGGCGTAAACGCCATTATTTCAAAAAGTTAAGGGAGTATAACACACCCTTTTTCTTTGTTTATTCATTTATCCTAAATGATTGATATTCAAAATGTTTATCTTAAAGATTCAAGTACGTTGGCCAAAATTTAAGTTATTCTGCCAAAAAACAAAGAAGTTATGATTTTTTTTCTAAAATACTTTTCTTTTTTTGCTTCTCCTGTAAAGTGGCAATTTGGCGTTTACGCCCTTTGAGCCTAAAGGTATCGAAATATGAATCGTTACAGACATTAAACGATGATATACTCTTCTTAGAGCTGTATAAAACATCGGCGTTCGAAGTTCCTTCAAGATTTATAACTGTCATCCGTGAGGCAATTTGTCAACAAGTCCTGATTAATCAAAAATGTTATAAGCTTACTTAAACACGAATATACTTATGCCCTTTCAAATAAACCGAAGGAGTAAAAATTCGCCTGCAGTATTTTCGTTTCCGATTTGTCAAGGCATCTCGTTCTTTTTAAATTTTTATTTTCGTTTCGTTTGAGCCAAACCTGTTTAAATTTGCACAAAATTACATTTATCTTCAGAGCGGAAGTGAATAGGTAATCTTACTTAATTTAAAGTTAATCCTCTTACTGTTAGATTGAGGTTTCAACTTGACATCTGTACTCTACTTCGTTTTATACATTTTAGATATGTACATAAAACTCAACTTTAACCCACTGAGTCCTCGTTTACATAATTTTGATCACATTCCCTCTAATTCGTACGAACATTGGCTCTCTTATCACAGAGATCGGACAAATGTGCGTCATCGATCGCAATAATATGGACATGACTCCAAAGTTGATTGAAAAATTAATCATTTAATCATTTTCAGAAAATTACCTATTTGACACCGGTAACTATGAAAACCTTAGTAAATAGTACCCTCAAAGCTTCGAAACCAAATTTCAAGAAATTATTCGTTTAATGATTCAATTAATCAAATTTGGAGTCACATCCATATTATTGCGAACAATGACGCACATTTATCCGAACTCTGTAGTGTTATTCACTAAGGAAACTGCCTTTCTGTCAGCGCTGTGTCAGCGCTGCCGCAGCGTCGAGCTTAAAAATGGTATTCACTAATGTACTTTAAACGACACTAGTGCTCGGCGATGAATGCGACGTGAGCTGAAACTACACTGCGTCGAGAGTTTGACGTTTAATGTACGAACTTCGTATTCTCTAACGAAAAACAGCTACGAACTCACCCACAACCTCACTCACAGCCTCGATACCTAATGTCAAATAAAACAGCCAGGATTTTAGACAAGGCTGTCTCGACGTCGAGCTCGTTGACGAACGCAGCGTCGAATGTGTGAATAAGAGAATAACATAGCTGCTTATCACCTACTCGCTACGCCAGGCAAGCGGGTTGGCGAACTTGGCGAACGCGTGTGTATCCACTATGATGATGCTGCTGCCCGTCATCAACTTTTAATAAGATGTATGGTCATTTACACTTCAATACCTTAGTCGAATCTTACACCCACGAGAAGAGTTGTAATGGTAACAAATGAATTCTTACTTCCACCACGCGGCGGCTATGACAAGCTTCACTGAGCAAAGTCAAAGTCAAATGATGCTTTATTTAAATTGGAATAGCAACAAACTCTTTTGAATGGTCTAAAATACATAAAATTAAAACCTCTTCCGGTTCTAACCCTATACCCCTGACCTCGAGAAGAACCGGTAAGGAACTTGGCAGGACTTGTTTTTTCAAATAATCATGGTATGTACACCTTACAACTAACGTGCATTAAAAAAAACTAGTACATAAAATTGATTTTAAATAAAGGTGAACGTCGCAGGAGTCTGCTGGATGCTGGTGGCGCAGGACCGGTCATTGTGGCAATCTTTGGGGGAGGCCTATCATAGGCCTCCCACAAAGATTGCCACACTCCACAAAACGTCCACTGCTGAACATAATGTTCAACAGTGGACGTCTTTCGGCGGATATGATGATGATAATGATGATTAAATTGAATTATAATAATAATAACAAGAGATGTAAATTCTCTAAAAGTTACATCTAATAATTTGTAGAGAAGTAAAGCAATTAATAAGAATCGCCAAGCATAGAACCTTCTAAGACCTCTGCGGTCACTACACCACCCCTTGACCGCCGCACGCGAGGGATCAACGACCCCGCTCCCGTTATGCTTCGTTATGCTTATGCGTGTTATGCCATTTAATGTCGGGAATTTCCGGGAATTCTACTAATGTAATTATGTTGGTGTTTTGAGGCTCGAAGGCAAGCATTCTAGCTTTTTCTGAGTAGGTAATGGGGTTTCGAAACAGGTCGTCTGTGCAATGCCTGTGTGTGGATCGAAATTAAAATTTTTAAACTTTTATATTTTCTTCATTCTGTTCAGGAATTGACATTGGACAGTTTGTACAAAAAATAATACAGTATGGGAATTATCTAATGTTTGTTTATCTTGCACTCCGTTTAGGAGCCTAAAGTTTGTATCTCATTTTTCATATTTTTTAAGATTAATTGATATGTCTTATTTTTATAATAAGTAATAATTAGAAAACCTACATTATTTTTAAGGGTGAATCAACTATTTTCTGTCTGTTATTGCCATGGTTACGGTCGCCTGAGTCACGCTGGTTTTATGCAAAATTACTACGCTACTTAAATTAGGCAAACATGCAAGTAGTGCATGTCTGTAGATGGCCCATTAAGGATAGGGCTTATTAACTCCAGAAAAACGTATGTTTGCATAGGTTAAGTAGCATAATTATTGTCACTATCACTGTCAGTCCTTAAACTTATTTTAGTTGACGTTTTCTCGAAGACATTGCGTTCCCCTTTTGTAAGTGAAAATTAAATGTAATGAACATAGAGATAGATTAGAATAGAAAATAAAAAGTGGAAATATTCATTGTTTTATTCCGAAAACCTTGGGTCGACTCATTCGTTTTTCGTCACGTTCTTAAATTTGTCCGATTCTGCTTTCGTCACCCATTCTTGATTCGTCACGATCGTCGATGGTCTTTCTCATCTTCGGTCAAATTTGTTGTTCGTCTTTATCTTAATCCGTCTCGTGCTTAATTCGTCATAATTTTGTTTCGGCATGTTCGTTGTTAAATCTATATTTTCATAGTCTTACGTCGGTACCATACCAACTTAGAATATGACCAAATACGAAATGACAAAAAACGAATGAGTCGAAATAAGAAAAATGTCAACAACTTATTATGGTCAAAGATGACAATGACTGCAGACTAACTTGACGAATAAAGAATGGGTGACAAAAGCAGAATCGGACAAATTTAGGAACGTGACGAAAAACGAATGAGTCGACCCAAGAGTATACCAAAAACTAGCCGTTTTGGAAAGAAACGGGATTTGTCCGGAAATTATCAACGCTGCCCGGGCCGCTGGTACTGCTTTGTAGGTATTTTACCGAAGCGAAAGGTAAGTAAAGCAAAAACGATAAAATATGAATGAAGGGAGGAACGAGGCCGAAACAACATGTGGCCCGAAAGTCGCTTGAATGTTTTATTCGCCGTGTCATATCTTTAATAGGTCATCTTTAAAAATAGCGTTTATATAACTGTCTTAGTCCTGGGAGGCGGACCACCTGCTGAGTTTGATATAAGTGTAATATTAGGTGGCTGTAAATAACACGGAGATTTTGCTTACGGCTATGAAATTTATTATCACTAATGAGTTTGACGACAGTTGTAGAAGAAAATGGGATGTATGTGGCAGACAAGATAACTTCAGAAAGTTATTGGGTCCAGCTGTCATGAACGTTTAATAGTACATTACGACACAAGTGCGAAAAACATGAAATTCGAAACGAGTGGCGATGTCTTAAAACACGACCGATAGAGTGTTTTAAATCGACACGAGTTACGAATTATTTTTTGCACGTGTGACGTACGACGTTTTTTTAGTACAGATGGCCCTCCGAAGTTTTGGACCTGACGTAAAATGACCCACTTCTCGCACTAAAGGTCTCTGCCCACTAGACCGTAGCATACCATGACCGTAGCATGAACGTATCAGACACGGAATGTGAGACGACACGGACTACTATGCCCACTATAACGTGTGTACATCGTTTCATATCCGTGTTAAGCCCGTTTAGTGACCGTTGCATCCGCGTCGCAACCACGTATCATCCGCGTCGCAACTACGTATCATCCCCGTAGTATGAGCGATTCATATCCGTAGTTATCGTTCCATTGTTACAGTTTTATCAGTTTCAAATTGTTTTTGCGCCCTTTAGACTACTATCGCTCTGCTAGTATTTTCCTAGGAGTTTATTTCTACACCTATTTTTCTGAGCAGACATCGTAAACTGTGATCGAAATCCATTGAAGTACTAGAGTTGTTACTGAGTCAAGTCAAAGTCAATAATTATTTATTGAGTAGGCTTAGCAACAAGCACTTTCGAATCGTCAGTTATGCTACTTATACATTTATATGGCGGAATGTGTTTATTTATCATTAATATTATTAAAGTATTAAATTACACTTATCAATGTCTAGGTAACCTAGACACTGATAAATGTAATCTATGATATTAAACTAAAACTTCTTGGAATTGGTAAATATATTGTCTATAGATTTATGAGAGTACATTACGTTCTTGTCATAATTGTCAATGCGACTCCGTCAAGTACTGGTTTTGTTTGATTATTTTTACATCTTCTAATAGTTTTGGAACAATAATTATTTTAAATAACAATGGAGCAACTGAAAAAAAAAATCGAAAAAAAAAATATCGATTTTGTGTAGGTACATATTGTAATAAAAATCTAAAACCAATACAATTTATTTTAAAAAGCCATATCAAAAGCATGGTTCTGACCATGTAAAAAAAGAAACAAATTGTGCAATCTACCTGGATAAATTCGTTAAGTTACACGACTGTTTCAAAATTGATATTTCTTTTAATTAATTTGTTTGTAAGAAACGAAGTAATATTTTTCGGTCTCGATGAAAATCTTCGCTTTGCGGGCTTACAATCAATTAAGAGTGGGCATCAACCTAGGAAAAAACGTGAATTCACCCACGGGCCCCGCTCCTGTTCTCTGTGTGCGTGACGGCGCGCCTACTGTCCTCCCGCTCGCACACTCGCATAGTATATGCCGGAGCAACTACATGAAACGTGGCAATATTTTTAAAGATTGAATTGTCTAGTACTATTTATAATTATGTGCAATCATAAAGGCGGGGTCACACCCGATGCGTGCACGTGCGCGTTGCGTGGCCGCCACCAGTTGCCACCCACCTCCCCCCGCTGCCACGCGTCGCCACTCAACGCCACCCGTCGCCGGCCGCCACCCGTCGTCACCCTCCTCCCCCCGCTGCCACCCGTCACCAACCGTCGCTGTCGCCACCCACCGCCACCCGTCGCCACCCGCCTCCCCCCGCTGCCGCCCGCCAACCGTCGCCGCCCGCCTCCCTCCGCCGCCACCCACCGCCACCCGCCTCCCGTCGCCGCCGCCCGCCTCCCCCCGCTGCCACGTCACCACCCGTCGCCGCCCGCCTCACCCCGCTGGATGCGGGTGGCGCAGGACCGGTCATTGTGGCAATCTTTGGGGGAGGCTTACGTTCAGAAGTAGACGTTTTTTGGCTGATATGATGATGATGATTATGATGATGATGAATTAATCAAAATAAAGTCTAAACTCTAAACTGGTAGACCACACTTTTTGTCGACTGTACCTATGGAGGCGCGCTCAGTTTGGGTTTATTACTATATTTCAAGTGATAACTGATATACATACAGTCTGTTACCATCAAGCGGGCTTTTATTTGAGTTCAATTTCTTTAGTTACATTTTTTAATTAAATAGTGTTCAGGACATTGTCAAGAATCTTCATCTAGGTATCATCATCATTTAAATATTTAGCAAACGGGTTATTCACGTAATTTATTTACGTCGATAATTGCCGGACATGTGTGAGTAACCCGTTTGCTAAATATTTAAATATGTTAGAGTCTCACGTTAGTTACAATTCTAAAATCTTCATCTCGTTACTCAGTGACAATAAAAGCCTCCATGATGGTACTAGTTGCTGTATGTAAGTATTTTATGTATTTAGTTAGCTAATCCTCTAGGCTTGTCGCGAACTTCGAGAAACGAAAATTTCGGCCATCTCTCTCTTGCAACTTATTTTCAATCGTATTTCTGTATACATAATTATACGTATCGTATAGTGTTTAGAGTTTAAATACCGGCGAGGGAATTATTTGTGTATTTATTTATCACGCCTTCCCCCGGCCAGATGGTCACTGACAAGCCCCGAACCTCGGTCAGGACTGACCATGTACCCGGTTGTCACCGACACAATTCCGTTTGACCTTCTGACGCCCTTGGTCATCGAGCGCGCGCTCCTGACCGATGTCGCCTGTCGCTGACCACGCGAAGCCAGTGCGCTCGGGACATCGTCGCGCGCGCACGTTTGTGAACTCTGACCTTAAAAGTATTAGCGTAAATCGTAACGGAAGCAAAGAGATGCGAACGCGATTTTATCGTGGAATTATTAGATTTATATAAAAGCTTACCCAGTTTGTGGGATTTACCGTCACCGATATACGATACTTTGAATTTATTTCTAAACAAATTAAGAGGATCGTCTTAGTCTAACATATCGACGAGATTTAAATGGCTTAAAACCAGTTTTTGCTTGAGCCATCGCTTCATCCATATCCTCCTGTTTTTCTTTTTTTTATAGGCAGTGCTCAAAAGTAATAATGCTACTGAAATTTTAAGAGACACGGAGCCATTGCACGTACAGTCGGTCCACAAGTTCCGAACACACTGATGTCGGAGCGTGGTCATCGACCGTGTAGCCAGACAACTCGGACGGCCACCACTGACCAAGGTCGAGCGGTCGGGGGCTTGTCAGTGACCGTCTGGCCCGGGCTTTACTCAGTGACAATAAAAGCCTCCATGATGGTACTAGTTGCTGTATTTAAGTATTATATGTATTTAGTTAGCTAATCCTCTAGGCTTATCGCGAACTTCGAAAAACGAAAATTTCGGCCATCTCTCTCTTTTGCAACTTATTTTCGATATGCAACTTATTTTCAATCTTATTTCAGTATACATAAGTATACGTATCGTATAGTGTTTAGAGTTCAAATACCGACGAGGGAATTATTTGTGTATTAATTTGCTGCAATAAATATTATCTATAGGTACTAAGTATTACTAAGCCTGTTTTTTAATGTCTCGAATAAGGTGAGAAAAGTAGAGTATATACCCCGGGAATAAAACTGTTTTTGTCTTGGGCGCTTGAATCCCTCACTGCACTTAGTACTCAGTCTATAACTCCCTCGCTGCGCTCGTGAGTAAAACTGGGACTTCGTTACGTTCAGGATTCAATGTCGAGCCCGTGTCATAAAACAGTGCTTTATGCCCTTGTTTATCGTTGCATGTGTCACTCGTTCATATTAAAAAGTGACAGAAACTACGACAAACAATAAAAACGCAACCATCATCACTGCCTACTGATTGGTATCAAACTGTACATTTTCAACCGTTGGCCACAGACCACTGAATATGCTTAGTTATATTATTGCACTTACTACGCTTTAAGTCCGGCAAACCATGTTACGCATTTTAATAAATGCCCGGTCGCCGGTCACATACTGTAAACATCAAATCATTGGGCAAAGGCCACTGAAAATGTTTGGTTATATTATTGAACTTACTAAAACTATAGTACGGTAGGTAACTCATATTACCGGTTTTTATAAATGCCCGGACGCCGGTAACAGATTGTATA
>JALPQI010012198.1:0-33905 GCA_025490895.1 Thaumatotibia leucotreta
AATTAATTGAATGCAAAAAATACGCAAGTAATTATAGCAGGTTACACTAATTAACAACACGTTCTGTATCGCGGAAGAGCAAAGTAATATTGTTTTCCCCTCACTAGCTCGTAAAGCGCTCGTTTATCGTTTAATACGAGCGGGTAAAATAGTTATTTATTATACAAGGGGGCAAAGTTGTTGTTTAACTGTCGTGCCAATATTGAGACCTGAGCTAGCGAAAGATTCCAAAATTGAGCCACGAGCGTAGCGAGTGGTTCAAAAACTGGAATCTTGAGCATTGCGAAGGTCTCAAGGCACGAGAGTTGAACAAACTTTGCCGCCAAGTGTAATACAACTTTTTTCCCCTCACTATCGCGAGGAAATATGATTAAAAATCTCATCCAAATGTAAATTAACTTAAAGAAACTATTTAAAACTCAATGTCGAAACGTATCGTAGAATAGTTACTTATGGAACATAAATATTGCCAATGGCTTACAAAGTCACATGAGAAACGACCAATTTAACATGTGAGCTCCGATTGCGCATGTTTACTACGGTCATACAGATCCACTTATACTAGGCAGTAGGGGGCTATAGGAATTAGAGAAATGTCAAATTACTTTATTCACAAGTGTGTAAAAAGTGGCACGACAGTTAAACAACAACTTTGCCCCCTTGTATAATAAATAAGTATTATCCTTTTGTATTGATTTGTTATTCAAACGGAAATATATAGAAAAACCTTAATTTCAAAACTCAAATCTAGTGAGTCTTCTTGAAAGTCTCGAGTCTCTGTAACATTGTAAAATACCTAACTCAAGTTTTGACTACATGACTGTAGCCATTAAAACTGAGTCGAGTCTTAGAACGAAGGACTCAAACGACTCGAGTCTTTACCAACACTATTAATATCATTGACAAATTTCAGAGGTTGGATCCTTTTCCCTTAACCCTTTGTAAGGCGAATATGGTGGGAAACATATTTTCCCACCATGTTTTAACCTTTTGTCAAAGTGGCAAGAGTTCAATTTTATTTTGTGCATTTCAGGCATCTGTTTGCCCGTTAAAAGGTTAACTACGTGCAATTTGGTGTTATTTGCCCTGAGGGTTTTATTACGCAGGTATTCATGATTCCTTAATCGAATCTTCAAATTTTGAGAGTTGTTTAAGTAGCAGTATTTCAGTTACACTAAAGAAGCTATTATGGCAAAACTCAAGAATATAAAAACATAAAAGTGCATAATGTCCTATTAACCCATTCAGGGCGACGCTCGAACTCTCGATCCAAGTACGGCACGCTACCATACATTCAAACTTGCCATTGCAGAGTCACGCACAAGTGGCGTTACTCAGTGGCTCGGCGGCGCACAGTATCGCGCGCCCGTGATGTTGTACATATTGGATGGCGTTATGCCGGAAATTACTTTAACCAGTGAAATTATTTACTACTATTGTAAGATATTTATTTGTTGAAATAAATATCTGAATATTTATTTGTTGAAATAAATAACTGACGGGTGAAATTTTATTTGCTATTTACATTCGTAAGTTGTCATCGCGAAACAATGTCTGCTGTTTTATAAATTTCATAGAATCATATCTGCACAATTTATACTTAACATATGATTTATTTTTGTGATATTGGGGTTGGTACTCACAAAAAGTTCCTAATTATAACCAACATAAGTACGTCTCAGAGTATAAATGGTCAACAAAATTTCACTTCTGATGTAGTTAACTTTATACAGGGTGTTTGGTTAGCGGTGTCGGAGCTTTTAAGGGCTTAAACTACAATCAATTTCATCGATAAATTACCATACAATTTTTTTGTACCATCGTTAATTAAATGGCGGCAATTTTAAAATTTCAAACAGATGATTACGGGTGCACGTGGTATTTCTGGAATAATACCTACGTTTGTTATCGGTCCTATCCTTGCAAAAAAATTTCGTTGTCGAAGTCATTAGATAAGCAAACTAATAAAGCTAATCATTAGACTCTACTATTTCAACAAGAAAGTCAAAAAAAAATTTTTTAGTAGAGTCAACATCAATGTTAAAAAAAAATTTTTTAACTAAAAATATTAACAAATTCACCTTCATTTTTCAATTAGTTTAATTTTGCATGAATACTAGGTTGTGAAGATAGGTTTTTGGTGTTGTTATTTATTAGTACATGATGATAGCTAAAAAATAACAACATAATTACAGTTATACCTTAAGTACTTTAGGCTTTACAAGTGCTCAAACATGCACTGGAAGGATGGAAGGCGGCCACTTCACTAGTCAGCACACTGCTGACAATCATTTGCTTATGGATTTTGCAACGGGAACGCTAATGCAGCAGCTGTTGGAGAGTACCTTGCTTACAAAAAAATCCACATTTTTAGGGTTCCGTAGCCAAAATGGCAAAAACGGAACCCTTATAGATTCGTCATGTCCGTCTGTCCGTCTGTCCGTCTGTCACAGCCAATTTACTCAGAAACTATAAATGTTACAGTAACGAAATTTGGTGAGAATATGTGTTGTATGAACCGCTACAGGATTATGATACTAATTTGTAAAAAAAACCATTGGGGTGGGGGCCCTCCATACATGTAACTGAGGGATAGAATTTTTTTTTTAGTTTTACATAAGCGTGTGGTATATTAATAGAAAGGTCTTTGAAAATGATATGAAGGTTTATACATCACATTTTTATTTAAGCAAATCGTTTTCGAGATATCAGCTCTCAAAGTCTGAAAAATGTGTCCCCCCCCCCTCTATTTTTTAAACTACGCGATATAAAATTCTGAAAAAAATATATGTTATGCACATTAATAAACTCTATCAACGATTTTTGGTTTGATTAAATTATCTCCTATAGTTTTTGAGGTAGGTTGATTTAACTGTATTTTTTTAATAATAAATTGATAATGGTACGGAACCCTTTGCGCGCGAGTCCGACTCGCACTTGGCCGGTTTTTTGGTTTATGTTTGAGCACTTGTATTGTAATTCCTTAAATTACTGAAGGTATAGCTGTAATTATCGTGTTGTTTTTAGCTAACATCCTGTACTAGCAAATAATTACACCAAAAACCTATCTTAATGAGCTAGTTTTCATCCAAAATTAAATTAATAAAAAAATAAAGGTGAATTTGTTACTATTTTTAATTAAAATAAAATTGTTTGGCCATGTTGTTGACATAGTAGAGTCAAATGATTAGCTTTATTAGTTTGCTTATCTGATGAGCTCTCTAACGAGATTTTTTTGCAAAGATAGGACCGATAACAAACGAATAATTAAAAATACCACGTGCACTCGCATTCGTCTGTTTGAAATTTTAAAATTGCCGCCATTTAATTATCGTCGGCACAAAAAAGAAAATGCATGGTAATTTATCGATGAAATTGATTGTAGTTTAAGCCCTTAAAAGCTCCGACAGCTCTAACCAAACAGTACTTGGAAATGAAATAAAAAACTATTAATTTGCTAACATTGCATTTATTCATAATATATTCACTTTTACACATTTTACATGAAATGTAAAACATAACTTTCACTTAACCTAAAAGTAAAGTTGATCATTATTATCGCACCATCAAATAAACAAAATATATTTTGGCAGTTTTTGTCACAAAAAACTGCACTGCGCTTGCAGTTAATATATTATTATTTAGTTAACTTAGTTGGATTACTCCATATTTACGCAGTTTTCATGATAATTCGACTGCGAAAAGAAGGAACCCCGAAGCAACACATTTTACGATATTGAATTATTTATATTATTCATTTGCGTTTTTTCTGAATTGAACAATTCCAAATGGAGGACTTCATTGCCTTTGAGGCGTTATCAGCTAATTAACTATTAGGCTACGGAAACAGTTACTTTGGTGAAAGATTGTAATGCTATTTTTAATGTTTTAAGGCCATAATTATGATACTCACTATTATATCCTGATAAATTTTCTTCATCAGTGAGCTCCAATCCTAGAGCAGTGTAGTCCTAGTGTAGTTGGAGATAAAGAGTTCACAGCTAAGTCAATCGTGGAAAGCGTATTCGGGTTATCAGCGTTCATAGCCAGGTCAGTAGGTGAATGCAGGTTCGGGGTCAGAAAATCGACAGGCAGGTCGAAAGAGAATCACAATACACACGACACACAAGATCACGAAACAAAGATGCGCTATAGTCAAAGGACGAGCCAAGACTTATCTATATAAATACATAATAAATAAATAAATAATGTCAACTTAGTCTACCAAAATCGTTAGGTTATGCCGATAAAAACTTTTGCGTGTGAATTTCATTTATCTGTTGAAAGGGGCATCGTCATTAGAAGTAGCCGCCATCCATTGTTTCCATTGTCTTGGTTGATTCAGGTACCAGTTGTCAACTTTAACTGCCTACATCGGAAGGTTATACTGATAAGGATCTTTTGTGTAAATTCCACTTATTCGCCATTGAAGTCGCCGCAAATTTCTATCTTTAAATTTACGCCGTCAACAAAGTCACCGCCATCCATTGTATCTATTTTGTTTTCATACAGATAAGGATATTTGGGTGTGTTTATCGACTGAAGCATACATCTATATTTGCATCATCAAACAAATGCTATTACATCGGTATTTTTACTATTTTCTTCGGTTACCGCGAGGATTACACATCAAATAAAACTATGAAAACGGATAAACTCGCGTATATTAACTAATTTTAACTTCATTCCGACGTTAAAATTAGAAGATTAGTTAGATGAAGTTAAAATTAGTTAAGTTTTATTTCATCGGTATATTTATTTATTGCATTTTTTCTAACCCGGTCCTTTTCACTGTACCTACCTAACTGTGTGTATATTAGTAAATAATGACATAAGTAAATAAAACTTTATTTTAAGTATTTTTATAGTATCTGTACGTGTACATGTACTTACCAACATCTAAATAAAAGCACTAGATCTGTCTGTTCACTAAAACTCAAAAACCATCAAACATTTGTATACCTTATTACGCATACTTTTTATATAATTTACGAACTTAAATATTTCGGTATAACATACATATAATTTCGTTGGTTAGAAATAAATGCTGCATATCGCCATCCATTACCCCTGTAAAGTCTTTATAATCTTACAAAGAATATAAACACCATTTTGAATCACGCCAAAATAAACCGTACATGCGCGGGCTAAGGTCCATATTAAATATGTATATTTTGTTGAGTTTCGTTATTCTAGTAGAGCTCAAAATGCAACACGCTTCGCCCACTGAATCACAACATTCACAACACGTTGGCGTGATTCTCAAAAGTACCGTAAATAGTAATATTTTGTCTGGATATGCTAATATTGCATTTGAATATTTATTTACATTTCATTACAGTTGTTAGATAATGAAAAAATATTTAAGATCCCCTGAATTCTCTACTTTTTGTTTAGCGTTAATAAAAAGTAGAATACAGGAATAATATACTAAACATATGTATAAAGTATTTTAGCCTTATGTTTTAACTATGTCAAATGGACAATATTAAGTCCATAAGTTTAAAAATGATGGAGATAAACGACTTAACAAAATAACGCAACACGTGCGTGATCAGTGGCTAAGCGGCGTTGCAAAATCACGCATACGCTGCGTGATTAGCGCTGAATGGGTTAATGCAAATACCAGCTATCTGCACAAATCAGATTTTGATAGAACCAATTTAATTATCATCGGATAACTAAATATGTGTATAAATTTTTACTTAATGTATTGGGAAATAAGGATCACAATTGTACACATATTTATGAACTGGACTGTACATAACTGGTATTTGCAGTAATAGGACGATAATAAGTTTTGAAAAGATAAAGAAAGTGTCACCCTTGGAAATAATTTAATTTACTTACACAACACTATCACTTAAACATTTCGAAACATTTTTCAATCTATGCCGTGATAATGGCAGGCATTTCATTATTCTTGTAATATTTAAACGCAACAATAAACGAGATTTGTATGATCAGTAGTCCAAAGAATATGCCGATTATGAGGAGGCATTTGATACCCCATAGCCTCTCTCCTGGTCGAACGATGCACACTTTTTGTCTGGCTGGATTATCATTAGATTCAGATAATATGGTGGCACGTGGTTTGAACGTACTTTTGTAGATCATAATAATATTCTCTTTTTATTTCCCAGGTAGGTTCATTTCAGTTTTTCATTTTCATGGTTATATCATTTTATAAAATTGGGTAATTAAGCCAAAATAATGTTCGAAATGTGTCAACAAGGCAAAGCGAAATGTTGACATTTATCTCGTTATCATGAAAGAGGTTGTCTCACTTGATGATTATCTACGACCATGCTACGACATCAATAATTTTGTTTAAAGGGTTCCGTAGTCAACTAGGAATTTTATAATTATAACTAACGTAAGACTCAAACATATTTAAATATTGATCAAATTGATTGATTGATGAGGATCCTCTAAATGGATCGAAACATGTCGAGCAATTACTAAAATTACGTGAGTAACCCGTTTGATCAACTAGGAATCCTTACAAGTAGTAAAATTTGGCATGAGCTCAGAGTCTTGGACCATGCCAAGACTGGACTCTTGGTATAGTCTATATTTGAAGGGTCTACGGAAAAAACATGTCCAGTACTTAAAAAAATCAGGGTAAATTTACACCTTATTCTGTTAAAAGTAAGGTGGTTTTTTCTTTCTCTAATTTGAATTAACTAGATATGTTCTTTCCGTGGACCCTTGATTTGGTCTATGCTCTTAGAATGGAGGCAGAAAAAGGAAACAATTCTGTTATTTTTATATAGCAACCACAGGAACTAAATGACGTTAAGTAACTATGGCATGAACGTCATTATTAACTTTTTATTTGTCATGCCTTGTCAGTGTAACAAACATTATAAATTTGCACTGTAATATCTCTTACAAGAAATGGCAAACGACAGTAAACACATATATCACAAATACGCGGAAAGATGGATTATGTGCTTTCTTGTTCATGGCGGAGCTACGTTCGTAGCGCTACGTCGTAGCTGATTATTTATGGGAGTGCCGGTATGTACCGAAAATGCTTCGTAGAGGCGTAATGAAAACATGCCTCGATTTAGCTGAATGAGACAATTAAAATTAAATGCTAAATTAAGTTATGTTCAATTTGATGAAGCTTTAATGTTCATAAATATCACTCTCAATCTGACGCCGAGTGGTTTAGATATCAGCCGCGAAAGATGATACACGTGTCCATGTGGGTTCAAACAACAATTCAAACGTTGGTGAACAAGGGCTTTTTCCGTGGTATAGTTCTGACATCTAATATTTATAATTTATGGAACATAATAGCGTGACTAGAAAATACCTCATCCTCAAAAAACTTCATAAATAATTTAATTTATTCGACAAAACCTTGTGAATAATAAGTATTCATTCACTCGTACCTAACACAGAAGTATGAAAACAACAATGGAATCCGAGGAATCCGTATTTCTCATCTGTAGTTCTATTTACTATCTAACTCATCCTAAAGTTCCGCAACACGTGGCTTATTGTTATTATATATATAAAAAACCGAGGTTTTAATTCACGGCTACTTTTTCTTCCTTTTGAAGAACCCACTTCCATTGGCACTGAGGAGACTCACTTTTTCTAAAAGCAAAGATCGTTCAATGAACATTTGAGTTTGAGCAATGTTAAACAGTGGGCTATTGAAACGACTGAAGCCTTTAGAAAATCACCCTCCTTTCGAGTCGCTTTTCGCTGCTTCTATTTATGTTTCCACATTTTCCATACATATACAATCGTGGCGCTAGGACGGGGCCTATTGACGCGAAGTGGGTGTTCTGATTTACCAGTGAATTAACACTATAAAAGCTTCGAGGACGCTCGGGAATACATTCCGGCATTGCCTTATTTTTTGTACCAGTATACATATCTTGCAGAACTAAGGCCCCAAAAAATATCGGACACAATCAGTTCCTAGACTTGCTAGTTTCCAAACAAGCATGCATACAGTATAGCATACAGTTCACTTGATGTTTTTTATTGAACACTTAATGGGTGTAACGTCAGGATATAATTAAACGTAAGTTTACGCGATTAAGACCCGTTTGTCTTTAAAATATGAGTGATAATCGTGAAAGTTTAAATCAATATTACTTCCTTAAGGATGAATGAGCCATACCTATACAGGGTGGAACGAAACGAAGATCTTTCCCGCTACCGGCCGAGTCTACCAACCATTACGATGAACTTTCAGTATGGGACCAACATCGAAATATCTTTAAAAAAAATTTACCCTTCATACAAAGTCACTGATTAGTTAGAGCTCAATAGTATGGAAAAATCAATTTTCCATGTACGCTTTCGATGTAGGTCCCATACTGAAAGTTCATCGTAGGTAATGGTTGGTAGACTCGGTAAATAAACCAGACACTAACATGCTTAAGGACAACAGATATTTTTGTTAAATATTTCTAAAAGACTATGTATTCAATTGACAATACGACCCATAACAGAATATTTAAGTCATAGATGTTTCAGTACATAGTAGAATATTTCAGTCCTAATAAGCAATACACTCATTAGATTAGTCTCTCAAATCATTTCGTTACACTATAATTTCCAGGTAACGAAATACCATTGAAAAAGTTTTGAAAGCTACTGAAAAGACTGAAACGAAGACAAAACTCACAGATAAACAGCATCTCCCAACGAACACATCACGCCCGACTAATACAGCACGTTATTCATAAACCTATTCATTGAGCTAGCTAAGGAGCGAATCTTTGTGAATGCGACCAAATTGTATGAGAGTAGGTAGTCTTTCAAAACTCCGTTGAATAGTGTTAATTTGCTATAGCGAGTTCGCCCGCTCGTCAATGGACTATTTGGAGACTTGAGAACGGCGCACAAAGTCGCAATATTGTGTATGGAAAGTGTGGAAAATATGAATGGAGTTTCGTGGAAAGGGACCGTGGGGACGATTTTGTATAGCTTGGGAGCCGGCGGTTTGCAATGCTGTGTGGAAGTTTGTGACGACCAGCACTGATAATACAGTATAATTATTGAGTTTTTAACTCCTTAGTAGGTATAGGTACTGCTCTGTAAGTACCCGTAATGAAACAAAAAACTAATAATTCTACAAAGCTTGGTCATAAACACATACATCGTCAGCCTATTTAGGTCCACTGTTAGACATAGGCCTGGCCCCTATACCACAAAACCTTACAAGCGTACAATTCTACAAAATTGACAACTTTTTGTATGGGAATTTATACAATTTTGTAGAATTGTACGCTTGTAAAGTTTTGTGGTATAGGCCACTGGTCAATGATCAATCCCTCAGTCGGCTCTTACAGCACCCAGGGGAAGAATTGGGGTGGACATCCAATTTGGGTAAATCACCATTAATAGCGGAATTATTTATTTATTTATTTATTTAACCTTTATTGCACAGTTACAAAAAAATAAAAGTACAAATGGCGGACTTAATGCCTTAAGGCATTCTCTACCAGTCAACCATTGGGTCAAACAGAAAACTTACATTTGGTGCGGAATAAATAAAAAGAGAAATAAACATTAAAGTCACAAAACAAGTAATATTTTGTTTATCGTATAAAATACATACATATATTTACATATATACATAAAAAACATAATAATAAAAACAATGTACCCATGCACAACCACAACACCCACTATGACCCTTGATGTACGCGAAGCAGATGTTCACGTAATTTGCGTTTAAAAGAAAATTTGCTCTGCGCTTGACGAATTACTAGAGGGAGATCGTTCCAGAGACGAATGGCCTGAAGGGCGAAAGAGTTGGACATAAATCCTGTGCGGTAAAGGGGAATGGAGAGTTTAAGACGCCGAGACATGCGAAGTTCGCAGCCAGGACGCGGTGTGACAAATGAAAATTTAGACTTATGACTTTTAATTATGACTATTTGTAAGAAATATTTCCTTGACGGCATGCCAAGGTGAGCGCTAGGTGCGTATAGGTACTTGTTCATCAAACATACATTTCCATAAAACACTAATTTAACAAGTACTCATTACGTAAACACAAAATTACAAGTCTATACTTGTCCTTAGTTTTTCAACCACATCTTGGAAAAACGGGGCGTGTCGGAACAAAGCCGGCAGCACAATGGGCGCGCGAACAATGCTAACTAGAGGAGTATCACTCGCGGTATCGGCGGCGGCGTGGAAATTGCTGCTTTACGCGTGTTTCGCTGGTTAGTGATCAACTGGACATTTGTTTAGTCATCGCTCTCTTTCACATAAGTAGTGTTAACGTGCAAGAGCATTCTTACTATTCTTAGAGCGTTAAATTTTGGCATTGTCTGGCCAGTAATCGAATTGAGATTCGATATACAGATGAACAAGATAGTATCTTATGACCGAAGTGCCTCCTATGATCACCAAGTGACTGAGTGGACCACTATGACTAGGAAGAAAGGCAGAAGAACGTGCCCAACGTCATCAAGTCGTTATTTTTGCATGAACGTGCACGTTTTATGACCAATAAATATAGTAACAAGTATTTTTACGCCTTTTTGTCACTCATATTAATAATCCTATCCGGGATTCGGTTCCAAGTCAGACAATATACGAAAGAACACGAAGCTCTTCGCTCGAGTAAGAATCCACTCGATGCTACTGCTTTGCAATCCAGAGTAGGTCCTTGGTCTGTTTCTCCTCCAGTACCCACGGTCTCCTCCATAGGAAAGTAGATGCCTAACTATATAGTGACTGGAAACGGAAGGTAAGTATTTACGCTCTGTTTAAACTTTCCATTCAGTCCCAAAGCTTGGTTATGATGATGAAATTCATCTGATATTGTGGAAACTTCTTAAATATTAACAACAAGCCTATCGGATTTTATATGTTCTCCTACAAACCATGAAACATTATTGTATTTTAGTAATAAATAAGACAGAACATATCTTCAATGTCGCAAATACGTATATTCCCGACTACTAAGGCTGCGTTTCCACCAGAGATGTGCGAGGATGTATTTATACATACAAATGACACCTCGCTCAACTCATTAATAGGTGTAATTTGTATGCAAACACATCCTCGCACATCTCTGGTAGAAACACAGCCTTAGTAGTGTTAGAGGATGTGATTGCATACAAATGACACCTATTAATGACTCGAGCGAGGTGTCATTTGTGTGGAAACACATCCTCGCACATCTCTGGTGGAAACGCAGCCTTAAACAGTTTAACGATTTTATCCGGTACTCGTCGTACTTTCTAAATCCGTATTAAAATTCAAAAGACACTTAGAACATTGCACATACGCAAGCTCAGCACTAACGACGGAGTCCACAACAATGTGCCCTGTGAAGAGCTCCGAACAATCGAATGAAGACAATAAGCAGCGATACTCCGAGACAAAAAGAGGCGAAATAAAGGCTCACTTGTTTCCTGGCCGCATTGTGAGGAACGGGAGAGGGCAGAGACAAAAGCGTAATGTGCCACGGGGCCCAAACAATAGGGACTGCGCCATTATTGTTACTGTAGCGGCGACGCTTTAGCGAAATATGTGGGTGGCTGCGAACTTGACATGGCCTTGCGCGGGCGATGGATGCGTGTCAACTCGAGCCGCTGCACTGGCCACGCGGTCATTGTGCGTGGTGAGCGAGTAAACAGATTTCCGTGACGTACAAATTGACTAGAAACGTATGCAAACCAGCCCACTGAGTTACGTCACATTGCACATATACACATAATATTTAAAAACTTAGATTACTACAGTCCGTATTGAGCATTATTTTTATGTGGATTAGGTCATTATCGATCTAATTAGAAATAGGCACGTAGAAAATGTATTAATCACATGACTTTTCAATTAGACAAAGAAATTTAGCATTGATTATTTTTGGTGCCGTGACCAGGATCAGTAGTTTCTTTTTTGGGTACACTAACCAACTAACCATAACCATAGAGAGAACATAATTAATTAATTAATGAAGATGGTCAAATCCGTGTAATGTATTTATAATTTGCTTCAGTGTCCTCCTATTCTTCGATATCTATGATTTTTTGAATTATTCGATATGTTTGGTGCCATGAACAGGATCAGTAGTTTATTTTTTGGGTACACTAACCATAACCATAGAGAGAACACAATGAAGTAATTAATAGGAATGGTCAAATCCGTGTAATTTATTTATAATTTGCTTCAGTGTCCTCCTATTCATCGATATCTATGAAGTTTTGAATGATTAGATATTTTTGTTAAAATGTCCCACTTTTTCGCTAACCACAAGGACAAAGTTGCCTTGTACTTTTATACTAATGAAATAGCTACAATTGATTGGGATCTTTTAACTAAACCGCTCAGCTCATATAATATGTAGGTATAGTACCCTATCGCTTGAAATAAGCATACCTCTTTGTAATTAGTCATGTCGATTATTAAGAAGATATTTCTTAGGAAACAAATCAATTTTTAACACTTCCGAAGTGTCCCAACCCTTATTGCGAACTATGCTCTTTTATTTTTGACATGTCAAAAACTGAAAAACAAACGGGTATTCTTCATTAGTAAAACTCTTATATCCCCTGGCTCACTCGTTGTTGCTTAAAAACAGTTGAATGTTAGTAGAAGAATATTGTACGTAATATTTGTAATGCATCAGCATATCCCTGGGGATTAACTTTCATTAAGGAAATGTAATATCACATTCACCTCGCATTCTCCATCCATTTTCTGAGTTTGTACTTAGATATTCTTAGGTATTAGTTTTCGAGTAGGTATATTATTCGAAGCTTACCTATATTATTTGAACGTTTTGAACATGACATTATGCACGTAAGCGTAGATAGGTACGCAATTAAGCCGTAATGAATGATGTATAAAATATCCGCATGTAACATTAGACAATAGGTACTGAAAACAACAAGTTTTAGGCTGGAAATCTGTCGCAGCGGCATGAACTGGTTTAGCGGTGATTTCGAGAACTTACCTACTTTGTATCTTCAGCTTTCCCTCCTGTAAAGAAAAACTCATATGAATTCGAATTCGCCATAAGTTACTACTGTAACATATGTACCTTAAGGGTTTTATGTCTATTGAAAGAAAACCAATAACTTAAATAAGTCTGAACCCTTGAAACTCAAGGATCTCAAGGAGTTAATTACAAAAATCCACATCGTCTGACGATGTCCTATTTGTCCAGTGACTGCTTAAAAGGCATTTTTGATTGAGATGAGCCCAAGCGTAATGGATAAGCGAATCCAAACCTTGAACACACAAGTATTCGGTTTTAAGGGTAGAAAGCGTTTGATCTTTCGCGTTGATGGATATGAGATATGGGGTGTTAGTAACCAAAGGAATGGGGCAATACAATGTAGATCTATTATTTCTACAGTGACGGTGTCTTATATTGGGGCGTAAAGCCACGTGGCATTCATTAACTTGGCAAAACACCACCCTTTTCTGCACACCGATTAACAATTGTACGATTGCCTAACTGAATATGTTGACACCTGTATTCAAATTTAAACGTCTCCCTTCCCCTAGTAATAAGTTCCGAAGTGTACGAATATTTATAGACTGAACTGTACACGTCAAGATATTTTATTTTGTTTCTAATTAATAACCGCAGTTTAAAAATGATCCAGAAATATTCCCTTGAGTTCAACGATAATTTGAGAAAAGTTTATTTAATTTTTTTTTTTCGAAAAACTGTGTAAGAACATGTACAGGATTCTTTATTATTTTTAATTAAGCGCTAAAGAAATAATTAAATGTGACTGTCTTCTATTGCCGTAAAGTCCAAGTCAAAGTAAAATACATGTTTATGTTCCATAATTAATCTTCATGCTTCAGCCAAGACGGTAATATTTTTAATGCACTGCAAACTGCAACGTATTAAAATAAATTAGGCAATTGCTGCAGATCAAAACTGCGGTCAAAAATGAAATTTTCATTTCATAACCCTGCACCGGCATCAAAGGAAAGCAAGTAATATCATAACCGACAGAATTCAATTTTAATATTGTGATTGTAGCAGTAAAAGATTGAATTTTGATACGACTCGCGCGTTCAGAGCCGTTCGGAGTTCCGTGGCCATTCGGGGTTCTTCAGGCGTGCTGTGCACCGGGCTCGGGTGGAGTATGATTTAATTCAGTTCTTGTATGTTTTGATTATGGCTCTGTGGATTTAGCGGCACTATCCTGCATTGAAAGGGGATGTTTGGGATGTTTTGAGGCATAAACGAGAGAGTTTGCTAAATCAGCAAGTTTTTCGATTAGTTACCTTTTTTGGTCGTATCGTTGAAGATGTGGTTCGACACCTAATTTAATGAACAGTAAAAGCGGGACATAGTGGAGCATCCCATGAAAATATCTACTTTTTGTCGCTTACGTTACGTAACGCTACGCTAGTAAAAGTAACTTCAGCAGTATTGGCATTGTCGCTTTCACGACGTTTCTGTAGACGCACCTGCATCCACTGTATCAGACTTTATTATTAATTGATCACGTATCATACGATACACTATTGCCTTGTATTGGTGCCTTTTACTTTTTGAATGACAGAAATAAATAAAGGAGTTCGAAAGATACAACCAAATACAATTACATGATTTTGATAACTATAACAGTAAACAGTATCTATAACATATTGTTTTTGAGATTTACCAATAAATAATTTTAAACGATAAATCTCGTCCTAAGGGTGCGGCTCCACTGAGGCTGAGAGGAGCGGAGATGTGCAAAATTGGCCAATGAGACCGCATCACAGTGTTTCGAATTTTGAATTTGAAGAATGTAATTGGTCAATTTAAGCACATCTCCGCTCCTCTCCGCCTCAGTGGAGCCGCACCCTTAATGTAAGCATGTTTCATGTCATTTCCTTAAATCCGTTGCCTTTTCTCAAATATTTTCCAACTCTGCGATTGGCATGTGGTCCATATATTTCTGTCGTAAATCATTTCCTTCCTATCTAACCTATTATCCTCATAGATATCCAAATTATCAATAATTAATATATGCTTCACATAAAAACTCGTTTGAACAGCCGCAACGGCAGACATGTCGTGCAATTTCTCTATTGTTTTTCGAGCACAATGAAGTGCTCTCCGCTAAAATAGGAGTTGGTTGGAGTTAGCATATGAATAAAGTGGACAAAGGACCCTCCTGTCCACCGCGAGCTTTCATTAATTGTGTTAGCCGCTATTGGGTTGAGGCTTAAATTTTCAAACGTCCACTATAATTAAAGAAAATTTGTACAATGATTATTAAAAATTTAAAAAAATATTATAAGTATTTATATTCATGAAATATACAAAGCTTTATAAACAATGGAATAGTGCTATCCAGTAAGCAAAAATGACTAGGTATGTTGAGCAACACTGCTCTTCCTTAATTAACAAAAAAGTTAGGTATACGAAGATTGATATTTATATGTATAAATTAAAAAAATATATGTGTTAGTTTTTAGTAAAACATCCCAATTTGTCGCTTACCATAAAGACGAGATTTCCTTGTAACTTCATATGATTAAACAGACAAAGCGGCTTTATGGCAAACGACAAAGTGGGACGTTTTACTGAACTCACTCACATATATACAATAAAGTTTATGCAGATATGTAGTAAACACCAAGATTATCATCAACATGTATAGGGCCTGCAGTACCGGGGCCGGTACTGAGATTTTCACTTCCCGGTACCGAGCGGTACCAGTACCGGGACTCCCGGTTCTGTCCGGTTCTTTCATCGGCGTATGACTTGACTTTATTACTAAATTGTTTGTTGAACAAAGAAATATAAATAAACCGTAATGCAGCGCTTATAGTATTAAATGTGACGTTTTCAAATTCGCGTACAGTCAAGTGCAAAAATAAGTATCGAAAGAATCCGTTCATAAATATGTTACGACGTTTTTATTACACAGAATTAGAGTGCACTGGGACATTATTATTATTATTTATTTATATTTATTTATTACACAATAAGGATACAAATAGTTATTAGTTATATTATTTTTGAACGTTTTTGTATACCCCTTATTTTGTCTTTGACTGTACCATTGGACGAAATTTGCTCGTATTTTTATACGAATTAGAGCGTCCTTGTGCTTAAGTGACAATGTTGTACCTTTATGAAAATGTCACAAAACTCACAAACTATATATCGTCCATTAAAGACAGAAGTAGAAAACAAGTAAAAAACCATGAAAAAATATTTTATTGCAAAAACGACATTAAAACACTAATGCTTTACGTGGCACTAAGACACCTGTCGATTTGTCGTTAGAAAGTATCAAAATTATGCAGGTACCCTTTTTGCACTATCACGCTTTCATTACTAACTTCAGTGCTAAACCATTATTTAGTCAGTTGCGACTCGGCCGTTGACCAAAACGCATGACATTTTTGGGAAAAAGTGCCATACATCCAAAAAAGAAGTGATGAAGTGATTATGCTAAGAATGTTATAAGGAAAACTGCCATATTTGTATATGTGGCTGTTTTGAATAAAATAAATATGTAAATATTGTGTTACTTTATATAAAGAGGAGTCACAATACGGAATGTGGCGGTTTAGATTTTAAAATTGGTCCTATTAAATTGATTTTTTTCTAAAAAAAACTGCCGTAAGTATTTGGATATGCAACTTTTTGAATCAAAAATATATTCGGGTCTATCAATCACAGGTGTCATATTTGTACATGTGGCTGTTTTGAATTAAATAAATGTGTATGTATTATTTATAAACAAAGGAAACGCAATACGGAATGTGGCAGTTTAGATTCTGAAATGTAACTACACTGCACAATTGTACGTTTCAAAAAACAAAACGATCGTATTTGCATTTAGAATAATATTTAAATCCATAAAATGTGCCAGAGTTACTAATTTCTTGCAAAATATGTTTGCTTTGCTGATCTGTTGATCTGAACAAGAAATAATATTACCCCTTATTTATAAATAAACAATCAAATTTGATATTATTAATATTGGTATATATTAGTCAACATCAAAATGTCATCATTCAAAGATAGTTTTTTTTTTGTGGACAGGCATAGAAGGTACAGAGATTTCTAGTCCATACAGCTGTCATCATCATACATGTCATAATTTAAATAGAGCTTTTCTTGTGGATAGGACTACAGAGGTTTAATATACCTATGGATTTTATCCATTTTATGTATTAATTGTATTATGTATAAATGTTTTACATTAAATATAAAAAAATGTATACACACAAAAGCACTCGTGTGCTTTACACGATCACAGCTACATAAGAGTTAAAAACATAATCTCTATATTCGTTAATACACTACACAGCTCTAAAAAAGTACCGGGAAAGAACCGGGACATTATTTTCAGTACCGGTTCTCTCGGTACCGGGAGTACCGGGAAATTCCCGGTACTGAGAGAACCGGGAGCAGGCCCTAAACATGTACAGGTAAATTCACCAAAGCTGGCACGAATGGAATGAATGAAATGAATGACATCTATCATTGTGTGTACATATATGCTGCCGTGCTATACCAACCTGTATCTACTGTCATTTTGACATCCACACATAGATACATTCTGTCACTTACTCGATCCATTCGTCCCAACTTTCGGGAATTTATACAAAGAGCAAACTTAAATGTCACTGCGCAATCTTGGTGCCATAACATAATACCTACCTCTTTATGATAGGGAAACCGTCAATTAATGATTTCGTTAAAAAAAATAATTTCCATGTTAATTTCTCTAACTCAATAATCTCGCCTGACACTTCATTAAGCTAATAATACCAAAGAGCGTATAATAAAGGATATGCCGTCAGAGCCTAATTTGTATAACTTTTACTATGGCGGGAACTTCCAAATATTTGTGTGAAAAAAATTAACAGCGTTAAAATAGGTATTAGTAGGTACTTGTACAGTCAACCAATTGGAACCCGAGGCCACTCAAAAACCATGGAATAACGTTTAGGATAACGTTTGTCAGGATTTTGTCAGGATAACGTTTTAAGTCAGATTGAAATAAACCTCTTCCTACTTGTCATTTCGACATGGTTCTACCTACAGTGGCCTAATTTTGACCCAACGCGCGTCATTGTGGATAAAAATGATAAACCTAAGATACTTAAATGCATATTATTTTATTTCTTAAATTAAGTTAAAATTTCATAACTTGCCTGTGATATTTATATAAACTGTAACTATACTTTTAAGTATCACTATGCATTGCTCAATAATTATGCAAAGTCACTTTAATTTAATTTAAGTTTTATCGTCGTAAAAGTTGTAGAATATAAAAAAATATTTTACTCAGTCATGTTTGTATGGATCTGTTATTGGTACCAGCCCATGATATATATTTATGATCTTATTTATTAAGTACTAGAAGATAAATTGAAAATTCCTTTTTACCAAACTCCTGTTAATACTAGACCGGTCTATTGTCTACCATTTTGCATAACGGGCTAGTGACGATAGATAGATGCTAACAATAGGATAGTTGCACAAAGCACAGGTTCGGCTCTATTGTAACGAATTAATTAATAAAATAAGGGTGGGCAGGACCTTTTGTCCAATCTATGGATGGATCAGATCTCATTAACCAGTCATTGTGAGATGGAACAAAGGCTTGACCGGGTTGGCAATGTCGCGAAGTCATCTTTGACCGGGCTGGCCGGTGCTGATTTAGCTTGTTAACTGGATTTTTAGAAGGCTAATTGTTGTTGTTGTATTCTGGCTATTTTTTCCGCAACTCTACATCAAACGTGCCTATTTTGCATGGTCCCAACGCTGGCCCAGTACTTGTTGGGGACTTCACACACACCCTTGAATTTCTTCGCAGGTGTATGCAGGTTTCCTCACGATATTTTCGTTCACCGTAAAGCACTTGTGAATATCAGATGATAATACGTATTGATGGGCGAGGGGTGAAGACATCAGCCGCGAACGCTGAGCACATGCGTTCGATGCTCTCTTTGAACGTTGGTAGGTATACTAGGTTTTTTTTCTTTGGTATATGACATCTTATATTCATAATTTATAGTTTAGTGTGACTTCGTAAGCACGCAAATTAAAATATTTAATAAAATAGTTTATTTTATTTTATAAAATAATTTATTTCACAATTTAATTTAATTTAAGTCACGTTTTTCCATAAGTTTATCCTTCGCGAAAAAAAATGTTTGGGCAGATTTTTTTTTAGTATTTGAATGAATTTAAAATCTTAGCCCATTCCTAATTCAAACTACAAATTAAATAACGTTTTGATGATTTTATTTCATAATTACATATCTTGAGAAAAAGGATGAACACAGCTCGTTTTTGCAAGTTCCAGCACAGTATAGTACATTACGACACAAGTGCGAAAAACATGACTCGTGGAAACAAACTCGTGTCGATTTAAAACATCGCCACTCGTTTCGAATTTCGTTTTTGCACGTGTCTCGTACGACGTTTTTTAGTACAGATGGACCTCCGAAGTTTTGGACTTGACGTAAAATAACCCACTTCTCGCACTAGAGCTTAAAAAGTACACCATCTGTACTAAAAATAATATTTAAACTTCAGTTATCTTTCCTATTCCGTTGTAGGAAATCAAGGGCGAATTTATCAGATTTAGCAGAAAACATAGCGTTCCAAATTTTCGACTAACGCCGACTGTTAATAATTTACAAATACATGACAAAATGATACATTACATAGAATTACCTTCGTGTACCTAATTGTTTTACGATATCGTGATGCCGCACATTAGGCTTCTGTTACGGAGAGGTCATCGACCTTGATTGTAGCACTTCGTACTCGTAGACCGTGCTACGTACATAATGCTACGAGAGGCGAATCTGTTAGATATCGTAGACTGGATATCACTTTTGATTTTATTGTAGTGTATTTTAGATTTTCGTGTCTGTAATTAGTTAAAATATTGATTGAACGTTCAGTAATACTTTGATGAGTTTAAAGTTCATTAACATATTAAAAATAAGCGTACGAGAATAAGATCTAATTTAATTTAAAATATGTATGAAGACTTTTATGCTCTCACAAGCAATTTGTGTATCGACTCTTATTTATTTATTGTTTCGTTTCTCATTTATTGTGTACTTGATTTTTTAGGGTTCCGTAGCCAAAACAGCAAAAACGGAACCCTTATAGTTTCGCCATGTCCGTCTGTCCGTCTGTCTGCAGCATAGCTCAGTGGCCGTTATTAATACTATAAATAAATCTGCAATTTGGTACAGGTACACATAATAATCATGCCAACAAATTGGTAGGATAAAAAGTAGAAAAAAAAAATTTTTTCGGGTGCCTCCCCAACTGGTGAAGTGGGGATGATTTCTTTTATTTGCTGAAATCCTATAATGTAGGGTATTATTGAATAGGTATCTTAAAAAGAATAAGGTTCTTGAAAGATTTTCTTTTTCTAAAGTCAATATTTTTGGAGAGAATCGCTCCAGAAAAAAAAAATTGTGTCACCCCCAAAAAATATGAAAAATATCATGAATAGTGGGCCTATAGAATACTTTAAAATAAAACTATTTGTTTTTGAAAAACTACGGAACCCTACACTGAGCAGGACCCAACATGCTCTTGGCCGGTTTTTTTTTATAGTTTGTCACGAATGAAACATAATCAATTATTTTTTGCTGATGAAATGCCTGTACTAGCCAAATTATGACAAGTACTATTCTGCAGTTTCATTGCATCCATTAACCTTGCCTCGGGATACATTTTTAACCTGTATATATTAGAATTGACGAAACAAATTTACTCTAACTCTTTTGTATATAACAAAACTATCTAACCCGCTCCGAAATAAAAAACATTTTTTCACAATAGTCTCCGGAGTCGGACAATAGATGGCGCTTGATCTTGATAGCGATATGGCAACACTGTCACAATGGCGTCTACTGGAGGCGGTAATGGCGCGATTGTACTGGTACAATGCTTTCAGATGTCACTTCGACAATGCGAGTTCGATATCAGCCACTGTGCTCAGCCAAACTGCCGAATCTAATGAAAACATCGATTTCTTTTGATAGGGGAGTAAAATTGTGTCGCGTGCTGTTGATTCTTGACGAGACAAGCTTTTTGTCCCTTCACGACCATTTACCCAATGTAGACCGAAGATATATCCTCTAGGTAATAATGCCTCATATGAAACCGTGCCAGGATCGGGCCCAGATGACCGATGTTTCGTTTTTATTTCAAAACATATTAGCTAAAGTAGGTATGCAAGCTATTCTTTATTCCTCCTTAGGAAGATGGTAGCGGAATACATAGAATTGGAAATCATAATAAATAAAAAAAAATCAGCTGTTTCATACATTTCGGCCGGCGTAATGCCGCCAATTTGTATGAAACAGCTGATTTTTTTTTCGCGATTTCGACGTTGTCCCCATAGTAAAAGTTGGTGAGTATGACCTACACATTCACTATGTAGAATTTGAACGGTCGAAAAAAAACACCCTGTATAATAGTATTACTCTCACATTTAATAATAGTATTATACCTAGAATCTGTAGAAATCATAATTTACTATTTAAACAAACTAATGTAGACATACTAAAATTGTCACACAATCAATTTAAGACATATTTACACAAGCTCAAGGTCAACGTCTAGAATAGCCTAAAAGTTTAACGTTTCTCAAAATTCCCTTGTAGTCAGGTTTTTCCCTTTTAACTTACTAGTTATGGAAAACTCTTTACGCTTGTCTTTATTTAATTTAATTAACTTTAGTCATCAATTTTAACTATAACTTGGTGTCTGATTAACTAAACTTAAGTAGTTTAAGTATCTACCTATGTGAATTGGATTGTATCATGTTAGCGATAATTATTTGTATATGCATGCCGTGTTTGCCTGTAATTGGGTGAATACTCGAGCAATTTACATGCATAGTTTCCGTATCAATAAGTATCAATGTATTTCACCTGTTGGCAAACCTCAATAAATAAAATAAAATAAAAATATTATTTAATTCAATGTGGGAACTACTTATTATTTATTTACTATCGACTCACTCAAGTAAATGAGTCTGCTGGATTATGTGAATGAAAATCCAACAAAGCACGCCGCCAATCTCCAGTTCTGTAGAAAACTATAAATGCAAATGACTCATCATTCATTTGTTAGGAGTTGAATAATAAGCGATTGATGAAATCGCCCGACTCTGCCTGTGACAATTCGCACTCAAATACGACGCAACAACAATAGTCCACACTACCAATATACTTAGACCCTTTCCCCCCTCCCATTTTCAAAGAGAGAGGGTGTTAAAGGAGTTTTCAGGGGAACTTCAAAAGCTCTTATCAGGCTGGTCACGTATCTACCTACCAACTATTCAGTGCTGCTATTCAACTGTTGATGGATCACAATTTCAGCCAACGTTGTATGAAAACAAATGATGTAGTCATTTAATAGAAAGCCGATGGTTCATGAGAGGACACAGTTGCTGTATTATTTGTCTCCGACACAATAGACTTGTCTGGGTGACGAGCTGCTCATTTCACCTTTGTAACAACTTGAAACAAATTCATGTATTGTACGAGTAACAAAATGAAAAGTAAATTACTTGCGCATTTATAATAAACTCATGGATTTGTTTATCCATGTGTGTCAATAGATTCGAAGTCACGGTTTGCGAAAAGTTAACAACTAGTAGGCCTGCTTTTGCAGACTTTGTATAAAACTTCTTCATTCAGAAAACAAGAGGGATTTTTATGTGATGATTTTGATATCAATAGTATCAAGGCCATTTTAACTGGGAAACTTGAAAGAAAGAGAAAGAGAGGGGAACCCGGAAAAACTTGTATGGATCAACTAAAAGAAACGGTAAATGTTTATATCACGAATTTAAGAAAGCCCAAAATAGAGACAAATGGGAATTGCTCCATCGACGTGAGCCCAGCTTTTAAATGGAAAGAAGAACTATATTTACGTACAGAACACGAACACGCACGGCTCCATGCATTGTAAAAGTGCATTCAGACCAAACGAGCATTCGCTATTCTATCCCCCACTCTACGAAATCAACGAATCAGGTTTTGTGTAACGATCGAATTTCGTAAAGTAGGGGGTTCGAATAGCGAATGCTCGTTTGGTCTGAATATAACTTATTATATTCAGACCAAACGAGCATTCGCTACTTCGTTACTTCGTTACATTCGTTACTTTACGAAATTCGATCGTCATTACATTAGAGTCATTTACACAAACGTTTGTTCCTGCAGCCAACTCATGGGATCGGCACCATACCCGACAGCTACTGTAGGTACTTAACAGCCTGCTGTCACCTCTATTAGGTTCCAATTATTATTACTATTATTAGGTACTTTATTTGTAGATTGGATCAAAGTCAAGTCAAACTAAATCCTGGATCCGCGCCTGAGGACTACTACCCTGCTCAATATCCCGTCATACGTCTCATTGACACACGTGTGTTAACGGAACTCTTGGACCAGTAGCGTCCGAATAACCAGTAACACACGGTGTAAATATAATTATCGTTGTCTTTGACATTTTGTTTATGGCCAAGTCTGTAATTAGTCGGTGCGTAAACAATATATAAACCTATTAAGGTCTTGCTTTACTCGATTCAGATTTTTAATCCAATAAAAATCTAAAGATTCTCGGATAAGAAAAGCTCGGATATTGAAAAGCTCACGACCAAAGAATCAAACCAACGACCTTTACACGCTTAAACCACTCGGCTGCTTCTAACTGAACTACTATAATACCCTAGCAAATCTACGTAAATACACATAATGTCAAATTATTAATACATAAGCATTGTTCGGTGGAGAATAGGAAAATCTGTCAACACGCGAACAATGGGGTAACATGGATCGGGAATTAGCAGTCATTGTGTTGCGCGGGCTCATTAGACGACATTACTGTTGCATGAACTTGCCCGTAACTTGAGGCACTGCTATTTTGGAAATGAGTTCCTTTTTTAAGGTTCCGTAGTAAACTATAGTTTCGCTGTGTGCGTCTGTCTGTTTTCCGCAGCATAACTCAGTGAAAGTTAGTACTAGAAAATTTTAATTTCGTAATTCGTATACACTCGTGGTCAAATAATACGTGTCAGGATCGCGTTTTATAGAGTTACAATTTACAATTTTGCTGTTTGCCTCTCTTTCTAGCCAATACGTGCGTGCGTTAGAGAGGCAAGAGGCAAACAGCGAAATTGTAAAAATGTAACTTTATAAAATGCGACCCAGGTCTTGGTCAGGTATAAGATCTCATAGAAAATACTGCAAACGGACTGATTTTAAAGAGGGTTCTCAAATATGTATTATCAAACCGCGATTAGAATGGGGTTCAAAAGTACTACTCGTATTGACATATAACAGTGTATAAGTCAATCTAGGATATAAGTATTCATAGTTATATTCATATATTATATTTATTGTTTAAGTGCAAAGACTTACTTAAAAATCAGCGTGTCTACAGTATTTTAAATTTTTTTTATCATATATTTATTTTCAAAACTACAATGTTTGTACATAGGTTAAATGTAACTAATCTACTTCATCATCATCATCATCATCATATCAGCCGAAAGACGTCCACTGCTGAACATAGGCCTCCCCCAAAGATTGCCACAATGACCGGTCCTGCGCCACCCGCATCCAGCGGACTCCTGCGACCTTCACCAGGTCATCGGTCCACCTTGTGGGGGGCCTACCCACGCTACGCCTTCCGGTACGTGGCCGCCACTCAAGAACCTTCCCGCCCCAACGGCCATCGGTTCTACGCGCAATGTGCCCCGCCCACTGCCACTTCAGTTTAGCGATTCGGAGAGCTATTTCGGTTACTTTGGTTCTGCTGCGGATGGTCTCATTTTTAATCCGATCACGCAGAGAGACTCCTAGCATAGCCCTCTCCATTGCCCTTTGGGTGACTTTGAGCCTTCTTATGAGGCCCATTGTAAGCGGCCACGTTTCAGTACCGTATGTCATCACTGGCAACACACACTGATTAAAGACTTTCGTCTTCAAACACTGCGGAATATTGGACGAAAATATGTGTCGTAGCTTCCCGAACGCTGCCCAACCGAGTCGGATTCGACGATTGACCTCTTTCTCGAAGTTGGATCTACCTAACTGAATAGTTTGCCCTAGGTATATATATTCGTCTACAACTTCGAGTGTAAAGTCTCCGATTATTACGGGAGTTGGTGCTACATGGGAATTCGACATGATTTTCGTCTTATCCATGTTCATCCTAAGACCAACTCGCTCGGAGGCTTTACTGAGGTCAACGAGCATAGTACTTAAGTCCTGCAAGGTCTCAGCCAAGACTACTATATCGTCAGCGAATCGAAGGTGAGTGAGGTACTCGCCGTTTATGTTGATGCCCAGCCTTCTCCAGTCCAGAGTCTTAAAGACATCCTCCAGTGCAGCGGTAAATAGCTTAGGGGAGATGACATCTCCTTGCCTAACTCCCCGCTGCAGCAGAATAGGTTTCGAGCTCTGGTCTTGGAGTCGGACTGACATTGTGGCGCTCTCGTATAAACACTTCAACACCTCGATATAGCGGTAGTCGACTTGGCACCGTTGGAGAGACTGTAGTACTGCCCATGTTTCGATCGAATCGAAGGCTTTCTCGTAGTCCACAAACGCTAAACAGAGGGGCAGGTTATATTCTTCGGTCTTCTGTATAACCTGGCGAAGCGTATGGATGTGGTCTACGGTACTAAAGCCTCTTCGGAAACCGGCTTGTTCGGGAGGCTGGAAGTCATCAAGCCTGCGTGCAAGACGATTCGTAATGACTCTTGAAAACAGCTTATAGACATGGCTCAGAAGTGAGATGGGTCGGTAGTTCTTCAATAAAGCGTTGTCACCTTTTTTGAAGAACAGTACCACCACACCTCTGTTCCATGCCTTTGGCGTTCTCCCTTCCAGTAAGACGGAATTGAACAACTTCTGAAGGGCCGTAAGGATCGGTTTACCACCCGCCTTCAGAAGCTCAGCTGTAATTCCGTCCTCCCCAGGCGCCTTGTTATTTTTGAGCTGTTCAAGAGCCATTCTAATCTCGCACAGGCTGATGTCCGGGATATCTTCTGTATAGTGTCGGGTCAGTCTAGCTCTGAGGTCTTCCGCTAGATCAACTTCGGGTCTGCTAGTTGACGTGTACAGCTGTCCATAAAAACCCTCTATCTCACTCAGCAGCTCAGATCTGGATGTGACGATTCTACCATCCTCAGTCTTTAATTTGGCGAGCTGGCTTTGCCCAACAGACAGATCCCTTGCAAAAACTTTAGAGCCCTTGTTCCGCTCGATGGCTTCTTCTATACACTTGGTACGGAATTGGCGCATATCGCGTTTGAGGGACTTAGAGATCTGTCTGTTGAGCTGCCGGTATAAAGTCGCATCAACTGAGGATTGTAGAACCAGTTCACTTCTTTTTTCCATTAGCTTCTGAGTGGAGTCTGAGAGCTTTCTGGTCTTATTTGTCCGCTGGGTCTTAAAAAACTTAGACCCAGCGCTATGGACAGCTTCCACAAACCCGTCGTTGAATACGTCCACATCATCGCCTAGGCAATCGAAACGGTTTTGGAGTTCCAACTGAAAGCTCTCGGGGTTTTGGAGATGGAGTGCAGGACGGAGCGTAGACTTCATCAGTCGCGAGCGTTCTAGCTTAGGACATATATTCAACGTGCCTCTTACCAGGCGGTGATCGCTACCGGTTTTAACCGTACTGATCACAGAAACATCGTTGAATATATGTCTCTTCGTCGACATGATGAAGTCGATCTCGTTTTTAGTTGCACCGTCGGGACTCATCCAAGTCCATTTTCTGTGCTCGCGTTTCTTAAAGAAGGAGTTCATCATGTAGAGTCCCTCCTTCTCCAAGAAACCAGCCAGCAGATGGCCCCGGTGGTTCCGACGTCCAACCCCAAATTGCCCCACCCTCAGTTCGTCACCATCTCTCTTGCCCAGTTTCGCGTTGAAGTCCCCCATAACAACGGTGAAGTAGGTTCTGGAGCTATGCATGGCTTTTGAGATATCATCATACATAGCCTCCACCTCGTCGTCGGAGTGTGTCGAAGTCGGCGCGTACACCTGTATGACCTTCAGCGAGTATCTCTCAGATACTCTGAGTATAAGGTACGCCACCCTAGCCGACACACTCTCGATCTTCACCACATTGTTTACGAGGGACTTGTGGACGATGAACCCGACACCTCCCTGGGACTGTTGGTCGCCCTCCCGGAAATAGAGCAAGTTGCCGGACTTTAGGATTATCGTGTCCTCGCCCTCTCTTCGGACTTCTGACAATCCCACAATGTCCCAACGCAACTTGCTCAATCCTTCCTCCAGTTCCACTAACTTTTCGTCGGTCCGCAGTGTACGTGTGTTATAAGTTGCCAGGGCCAGAGGTCGTCGGTGGTGGTAGCCGGATCTTTGCCGGAGATTCTTAGCACCCCTGTCCCCGCTAGCACCCTGGCCGCTACCATAACCAGGGCACCGGGGGTCGCCGGAACCTCGGGGCCGCGGCCTTTTTTGTGCTATCATTTTATTTTGGGGGGTATTTGCCATAATCGCCACGCTTGGCATGCGGGTTGGCGATCGCAGTGTCTCCACCGCACTTTAGGGATGCTGCTGCCCATCCCCCGGTGGTCTTGGTCGTAGTTTTCAGACATACCCGGGTCAAGTGTATGATCAGTAACACTTTAGTCCCTTAGTCGACTCCTACGACACCCACGGGAAGAGTTGGGGTGGTGACAAATGTATTCTTACTGCCGTCACCACACGGCATGCTAACTAATCTACTTAACCTAACCTATTTGTGGCATTGTACCGAGGATGCTGGCGGCATTTCCTCGCTGTATCGCAATACTGATGCGTTGTGCGAGGAAGTCACCAGCTCTTTTTATAAGTATTTTCTATGAAATTGTAGTAGAATAGTTAGTACCTATATTAATCACACCAACAAAGTGGTAGAATAAAATATAGAAAAAGAATAACTAGTTAAGTTATTTAATTATTTATGTAATTTCATCTTACATAAATACCGCAGGCAAACCGGATACATATTCCAATAATTGAAAATAATAATATGTTTCAGATCTCACAATAGGTAACTAATCGGCAAAATATTATTGTTTTACTTATCTTTATCTACGAAACATCAACCCTGTATATAACTTGACTCAACAGTCCAACACATATAACATCTCAACCCGTATTAGTATCAGCGACATTGTTATGTCACTTATGTCGTATTGTCTATCGAACCCTTATCTCGCGATATCGGGTCAACGAATCGTCCTGTCGACACGGCTATAATTGTTTCCCAAACGCATTAATCTTCTACGCCGCATAACTTGGTGATTTACACCTGATTTATTGATCTCTAACGAGTGGGTTTATTTGAAGAATCCAAAATACAGTTATATACCTATTACAAAAACATTCCAGTCACACCTATACTTGATATTTAAGTACCTATAGTTTGGTCAGACTAGGGTTCTGATAACCCTAGTGGCGGTAATACTTCGTTGAAAATAATTAATCCTTAGTAAAATTGAAGCACATAACTATACAAATGTTACAAGTTGGTATAATATCGTTTTATTTATACAAAAGGTTACATTATTTTTGCCAGTGAGTAAAAGCGTCGATAAAATGTACAAATCACCTGAAATTATGCTCAGTACAATTTCAGGTGATTTGTACATTTTATCGACGCTTCTGAAACTTCTAACAACCTTCTTTCTTTTCTTTCTTGTCTTGGAATGTGGGGCCTATTCCGAGTTCCAAAACCTCGCAGGCAACGAGAATGCACATATTTATTGCATGTTAAAATATTTAGCTAAACGGTTTGCTTACGTAATATACAAAGACGGACCACCCCAGTGCTCATAGTGGATAAGAAAGCAGTACATTAAGCTCAAGTATCTAGAAACATGATAACCACCCCTGAACAGAGTTATGATTTTATCCCTGCATTGTATTAGAAACTCTACCTTTTCTATTGTCAAGCAGGAAAATGTTACAAATATGTGGAACCGGATACGTCCCTTGTTTGTCCCCTAAAAATGTGTCCAACGCAAATTGAGTGTTTGCTCTGCACTTCATCGAAAGCTTCCGACCCTTGTAGTGCAGTCAGTAGCCTCTCTCGTGCAGTGATGCAGAGTATTCGCTGTTCTAACCTCCCACTCTACGAAATTCGAACGGTACACAAAACGCGATTGGTTGATTTCGTAGAGCGAGGGATAGAACAGCGAATGCTCTTTTGGTTGGAACGCACCTTTAATAACGCGACGCCAGCTCAATATTACTAAGCACATAGTTGTATGTATTGTACTCATACTAGTTAAGTATATTCAGAAAGTTGTTATAGTAAAGTTGAATTTATTTTAAGGGTTTCGTATGGTCTAATAACAACCAGAAAACTCGACGTAGCGGTCACTTAAAATACAAATAAGTAATATATGTATAATATTTCACTTCAAGACCCTTTACGGAAACGCTCGACATTGAGCAGGATTGCGACTTGTGCTTGTCAACTATTTGATAATTACCATTAGCCAAAACAAGAAAAGATATACACATAATAATGAAGAGCTAAAATACACCTAATACCTAACCAATGACTTCCTCTGCATATATGCTATTTCCAATCATGCAGGATGCGACGTGCACTACATTACAATTATATAGTACTCATAAAATTGATTTAACCACTGAACATCGCTTTAAACCCCAAGCATTTTCAAACTTTACCCGCTAAGCATTCAATTCAAAATCCTGGCTTAATAATAACCGCGTTACGTACAACTTTATTCTCATTCAAAGGCGGTCTAGCCGTAGTTTCCTAATGTGTAATGGTTTCGGCATGACAATGGGGTACTGCAGTCCTGCCGCTCGAGCGAACGTATTCACTGGTCACCTCGTGCGGGCCCTTTATGCTGGCAACTTTGTGCCCTCTTTGTGCTCCGCTGATACGGAGGAGTTAAAAATAGCGAGTGGAGATTTTTGATGTCTTTGACGTGGAAGATGTTAAAGGTTAAATGTTTTATACACCTATTTCATTATTAGATGCAATTGAAGTATTGCAAATACGATTAACATGTAGTTTATAATATAGTATATATTCAGAGTTATCTTGTTTGTATTGGAGCATTGAGATATTTTATCTACGTTCACTCTGTGTTCGCGGGTGAAAAGTCACCAAAAACCTACATGATTTTACAAATCGTTACAACTTCACTAATAGTTTTTTTTACGAATCGATACTTTTGTTGTAGGTTAATCTTTACGATATATCGAAAAGAATTCAAGCATCCGCACTGTTTACGTTTGTCTTTTACCCTTTGTGATCGAATAAACAACGTCAAGCGATAACTTTTCCATCCGTTGCGATATGAATAGAGACCGCATGCGTCGCTCCATAGAAAACCGCACGCGAGTCCGCGGCAAAGTTCTTTTGTCACGATTATCGGGGAAAATCCGATCCAGGGAAGTGTGGCGGGCTTTCAACAGAGGCAAACTGCATTATGAGGTATCTGTACTATTCACTATTGTAGCCGAGCCATAATCTAGCTGCGTGGAACGGAACGACCAACTTCAATGCGCGTGTCTAGCAAGACGCGACGGTCGTTATGAATTGATTAAATCTCAGTTTGTAGCATATTGAAAACAAAAGCTTTTACAATATTCAGCGGAGCTATGTAATGAAAGAACGATATAAATAGTCACGCGAGTTGAATGGATGAAAAACGAACAATGGGAAACATATTCGCGGACGCTTCGTTAAGTACGCGGCGATAATAGACAAGTTCGCAACTTCATTCTCCAGATTATAGCGATCCATTGAAAATATCCATAAAAGTCGAACATTACCCGAAACAATGGAGGGAGGGCTAGGGTATTAGGTGCTTGCGCTGCTATTGAGCAACTTTTGTTCCATTGTATTGTCCACCAGGCCTCCCTCCCAGGGCTAGTACAAAGACATAGACCGAAATTCATCAGCAAGGCGATTGTTTGCTACATAAAGGATGGCATTGTCGACAAATAAGACATCGCAACACAATGTAGATGTCATTATTAGAACAGTAGCTCTATCATATCAGACTGCATGATAATGGCCGACAAGATAATGGTCGGATTAATTACATTATATTGATGTTTGCGGTAATTAGATGGATGTAGGTGTTGACGTGATAATTCGGGTGTTATAACTTCTCCCTCTATAATTATCATGGCGACTTCATTCATTTCGATCATCGTACAGTCGCCATCAGATATATAGGAGCGGCCACGGTTAGAGTGCATGTTCAAAAAATATTTGAACATGCACTCTAACACGATGGCAATAAAAGCCTGCACAGATGTTTTTGAGCACCCTAGCCACTCCGATATAGACTGATGGCGACTGTACCTATTGTTGAAAAGTATGGCGATTATCCTCATAGCATGCAAAATATCTACTATGCATTTTGATTGTATCGATTTGAATAAAATATCCGAATTAAAAAAGGATTACATGTTTCGTTTTTTTTAATTAAAAACTTTTTACTTAGTGCTTTACCTACCTAAGTACCTACAAAACATGAGGAAACTAGTGAGTGATGCCAAAGATCAATTGAAAGAAGAATGAACACAGGAAAATTACAAGTTCACATTTAATCACGAAAAAAAATTATGATTAAATATTTAATTCCAAGGCCAAGAGCATGTCGGGCCATGCTCAGTGTGTAGGGTTCCGTAGTTGATCAAAAACGGCTGGGTCGATTATCTACGAAATAGTTTTATTGTAAAGTTTTCTACATTAATAATTCATGATTTTATTCATATTTTTTGTACATGGAAAGTAAGAGGGGGGGTGGGAGGTTACAATATTTTTTTTGTACTGTAGCAATACTAGCAATTATCAACAAAAATGTTCAGTTTAGAAAAAAACTTTGTTTAAGATCCTTATTATTTTTAAAACACCTATTCAATGACACTCCACATTATAAGATTACATCAGGAGCTGCTCCTCGGCCGTTAGTACTAGAAATGTGCATGGTATCGGTACGTATACATATCAATCACGCCGACAAAGTGGTAGAATAAAATATAGAAAAAAATGTATTTCGCGTACACCTGCCCTACACGCAAAAATGTTTGTTTTTTTTATGTTGATGTAATCTTATAATACCTACCGACACCGTAGGTATAGGTAGGATTCATCCTTCGTGAAGGGGAAATAGTGATGCGCTGATTATTCGGCCTTTTGTGAGTCAAACAGTAGGCAGGTAAGTAAGTGATTTTCGGCCAAACATCGAATACTATTTTTGAAGTACCTATACCTACAATATTTTGGCAATTATAATGTTATAGCGATACGAGTAGTCTTGATTGCAGGGTGTCGTGTTTTGTTAACGATAATACCCAGTTGATATTAAAGGGCGTTTACGATAGGTATATGTATAGGGATATCATATTAGCAGTATTCAACGATTGCTTTTATTTTCATGCAGGAAAAATATTAATGGATGATTCGTCCGAAAAGATTTACAAACATTCGTTATTACCCTATCCTGTAGGTATACTTATTTTTGCACGTGTAAGGGACGATTTTTTTCATAACAAGTGCGTCGAAAAGAGAAATTACCGCGCGCGATGCGTGCGGAAAGTTCGTTTTTGCGCACTAATTACGAAAAAGTATTTTTTTCGCATTTGTATCGTAATTGTACTATTCCTTATACAATGGAAGTTGGAGTTTTTCATATTCAAACACTTCTTAGCCGGCTTTTCTTGCCACTCAATTGCTGTTAGAAACGAACTAGGAAATAAATATACTATACAATATATATAATGAAAACCACCATGAATACCTAATATATCTATGATTAGCCGAATACTCGACCGCTGAATAGGCTGTGCTTCAACCAAGAACGTTTTTAAATCTTTTGTATCCAGCAAAAAGGAGTATCTTCTAATCAAAAACAATGTCTTTAAACGACGGGTCATTTTTCTTCCTTGACCACAAATATCAGCTGCCACTGCCAGTGCCACTCACTAGCGATTAGGAGGTGGGGATAAATAATGCTCTTGTTATGTTTTGTTGATGCCTTAAAAATACTCCTAAGTAAAAGTACACATAGGTACAATAGCCGAATATATTTGACCGCTGAATAGTTATTACTTCGGCCGAATACATAAAATTAACATTCGTCGCCTCTCTAGTAAAAAGTAATTTCCTTAAACAATGGGACATTTTTCTTATTTGAACACTTAGCTGCGGTCGCGGCTGCCACTCACTCGCGGGTAGGGATGGGATAAACAATGCGCTTGTTTGTAAACATGTTTTGTTGGTGGCTTGTAAAAGGTACAGGGCATTTTATGGTGTGAAACATTGTCTTCGCTTTTATAAAAGGTGTATTACAAGCTCATATAATATGGCACTTACCTAGTTACCTGAAACTACATATTATTATTACGGTAATCGCATGTAACTAATACAAATAAGTACATATCTATACGTTTAAGGATTAAATTATGCCTATACTGTACGTAACTAAAATAATGCATAATTATTTTCGCAATTTAATGAACTCACGGAAATCACGGAGCGCGCAACCGACAGTCAAGTCCGTTTCATTAAAGTAAATCTGTCATAGAGTTGGATTGACTCGTGTTTCCCTAAACATAAATAATAGGTAGTTTTACTTGTTTTTAGGACTGATTTTTCTATCCCCAGTTAACAGTACCTGTCAAATAAATGTTAGCCCTGTCATTTTTTGACTGATGATTTTAGAAAAGGATGGGGATAATTTTAACTAACGGATAGCATTATTTGGGGATTGAAAAATCAGCCCTAAGATAAACTGGGTGAGTGGGTGCCTAGACAAGTTGCCAATCGCTAACGCTTAATCGTCAATCGTAAGCGAAAGGCAGCTAACTGTCTTTGTCGTACTAATATGAAAGCGTGACAGAGAGGGAAATCTACG
>JALPQI010012199.1:0-31851 GCA_025490895.1 Thaumatotibia leucotreta
CGCATCTAACCGGTACATGTGGAGGTCCAGAGGGGACGCCTATGTTCAGCAGTGGACGTCTTAAGGCTGATTGATGACCATAGAAAATTTTGAATTTGCTGCTTTTTTCGCTACCGAAAGTCCGACAGAAAAAAAATTACGATAAATTTTGTTTTCATTAAGGCATTTAACAACCTTATGTAGGTACCTATTCTTCATCTATACGTATGTTATGCCTTATCCTCTCGGACGTCCTCGTAATCTTACCGTCTATTAATTTCCTTGGTAGTTTTTTCAGTTTATCCTTTTCTTTGTCTTTATCGCCCTTGTCGTCATCATCATCATCGTTCCTAGGTTTCCTGCGCCGGGGCAGTAGCCGGAAGGGATCGAAGAAACAAGGCTCTGGCGCCGCGGCTGCTGTCACTGCAATTGATATTTCGTAAAGGTGCGTTCAGACCAAAAGAGCATTCGCTGTTCTATCCCCCGCTCTACGAAATCAACCAATCACGTTTTGTGTAACGATCGAATTTCGTAGAGTGGGGGGATAGAATAGCGAATGCTCTTTTGGTCTGAACGCACCTTAATGTGTCCTTACATCTCTGTTTGCCCGTAGAATATGGTTAAGACGCTTAGCCTTTCTAAGATCAAATATTATTATTTTCCTATACTAATGTTAAAAGTTAGGGTAAGTATGTACAGTCGAGGAATTTAATTTCCTACCCATTTCGTACCTTGTCACAGTGACAATCAATATGAAAGCTGCTAGGACTGTCATATTATAGCTACTATGACAAGGTACGAAATGGGTAGGAAATTAAATTCCTCGACCGTACATGGGTAGGTACCTACCTAAATATATAAAACCCATTCTCGTATCAAATTCGATTCGCGTGTCATTGCATTTAATTACCTCCTGATAGACGAGATAGTTTTCTAAGATCCCATGGGATTCCCATCCCATTAATCACGTCATACTGTACAGGTTTCAAGAAAAAAATTCACCAATTATCACCATATTGGGGGGGTCGTCGGACAAATGACGTGTAATTTTTGATTACTCTCTGCTGAACAGCATACTTCTTTTAAAACAACCAGATGTCAAATCCTGAACTGAGCTGACATTTACCTCGTAGTTTGCAAAAAAGTTATTTCCCATCACGTTAAAAGGACTACGTAAGTTAGCAAAAAATTACACGTCATTTTGGCTAGGGGGGGGGGGGAGAGGTCACCAAGTATCACCATGGGGGATGGGGGGATCTAAAATAGGCCAAAATCGTATGACGTGATTAATGGACTAGCCCCAATCCCAAGAATCCCCCACTCAGTCGGAAAAGTAACTACCTTACCTACTTAGGTATTATTAATTACTAACATGTGGGCAGAAACCTTCGTAAAAGCTAAGGACATCTCCAAATCCTGAGGCTAGGTTGCCGAGCGGATAGAGACGAAGTAAATGCTCGAAATTAACAATTTTTGCAGTCTCGTTAACCCCTGCTACTGTGACTGAGTTTATCCAACCCAACAAAATACGGCCGGAAAAATTAATATTCAGAGAGCTACTTGTAAGTATAAATACATTAGGTACCTTCATTTTCAGCTATATTGAACAATATCTGAAACAAATAATATGTAGGTAAATTATATCATTAGTACCTAAAGACAGCAATTTTCAATTCCTGGTCACAGGCAACTGTTCAATTGGCGATTTCATAGAACGAGCTAAACTAGGTCGAAAAATGTTCTCATTTCAAATGGCAATAAATTAATTAGTTACTATTCTTGTATAATCACGAAATAAAACCGACCTCAACCGATTTCTCAAAGATCCCATCATCAAATCCCGACTTCGGTTTATCTCGGTTTATTTTCAAGTCGGTAAATAAAAATAATTAGGTAACTATCGACATCAGTTGGCGTGACATTGAGTCAATTATATTCGTCAATTTAATTAATTAATGCAAATTTGAGACTCGTATGGTTTTGTCATGGATGCCATTGTTAGAACTGGGAGTTCATTACCATTATGTCTTAAATGCGATTCAGATTAGGTTCCGCTTGTCAGTTTTTCAGGATTACTATATGTAACTGACACATCGCGATTCAGATTTGGTCCTAAACTGAATCGCATTAGTAGATCGTGGTAGCCCCCAGCACCAAATTAAAATGGGACCAATCGTAAAAACGCCAGCTTTCAAACAAAAACAGAATCATCAAAATCGGCTCATCTAGTCGAAAGTTCTGAGGTAAAAAAATAATAAGTCAAAAAATTCTCTTTAAGAAGATTCTTTCTCCTTTTTAAGAAGTCGGTTGAAAATGTGCGATACACTATTAATAATATTGATGGCGCCTTGACTGTAAGCCCCACTCCTATCAGCTCTAGGACAGGACACTAGCTTCGCTATCTAGGTATTTAAGAACAAATATAAATATAAAATAAATATTATTTACCACAATTAATATCGACAGGAACAGCAACAACAGCGAATGTCTTCTCATAATGGCCCTGATGTTTTGTCTGGGAGTTTTACATGACAAAGCAGCGGCATTTATATAGCAATATTTGGACACGGTATACCGTAGAATGACAAAAGAATTAATATATGGAATTTATTATTACGGACATAGTCACGCGTTTATCTGAACGCGGACATATTTATTTACCAAATCTAGACATATCACGCCTTGAGGTTCTTTAGACCTAACGCACATCGACACAATACATGTCAGAGGCTTTGCATTATGAATTTCGCACCCTTCAAAATGTAGATCATAATTCATAACATAAACATTTCTTGCCAAAACTGCAAAAAATATAGAAAAAATCATGAAAGTAAAATAATGGAGTTAGGTACCTAAGCAATTCCTTGATGTTTTTTTTTTAATCAGATAATGCCAGATAAAACACCGAGTCCTTCTTAATAATTATAACTTTTTAAGTACCTACTTAGGTATAGTAGATTCTACTCGTTTTATATCCGTAGGTGTCACCCAGTAATAGGACGATTAACGTCAACAACAAATATACTGAATTCTGCATCAGAATGTGAGCCGTCATATGCAATTATGCATGCTCTGCTCTCTCTCGACATGCCTCTTTGCAAAAAGGTAGGTAAGTTAATTATTTGTTGCTATAGACGTAATAAATCACATCATCAACATATTCGTACTGCTAGGCATAGGCTTCTCCTATCAGGTACAGTCAAGGGCATTAATATATATACACTTCTCCATACTGATCCCTTACAAATGTGTCTATATATTAATGCACTCGACTGTACCTGTGCGCATGGGTACTTAGGAGATAATGCCCATAATCGCCATACTGGGCCCGGCTTGGAGATCTCAGTAGTGTGTCCACTATGATGACCCTGCTGGGCCTGCTGCCCATCATCATCAGTCTTTAATAAACGAATGGTTATAGTCAATGACACTTCAATTTCTTTGTCAACTCTCATGACACCTACGGAAGAAGTTGGGGTGGTGACAAATTTAATTTCCAAATTTGCTTTAAATTATAAATAAGGTGCTTTGGGATAAGACGAAGAATATGATAAGATAGAATGCTATTCTGAATGGAGATGGGAAAAAAATAAAAAAGTAGCTAATATAATTATTTAATTCTTCAAAAAAATGTGTAGCTACTTCTGAATTACAATAGATAGATATTTAATGTCTGAGGAACTATGACAGGTAGCTTAGCTGAGCTTCACAATACACTTTATCAAGAAAAAAATTTCGCCATGATTTTTTCTGAAACAATATACATTTTATACTTTAGTTCATATTATGTTTTGTAGAAATGTGTAGCTATGTAAATAACTATTTGTTTGTATGATTAATTAAGCCTTATTGTTTACTCCTATAATATAGTTACTTACTGCGTCGTTGCATTCATAATTAACAATTGAATGTAAATATATCGGAATAAATACAGCAAAGTATTTATCAGCTACGGGAGAATAAATAGGCGAGGACGAAACGACGATAAAAGAATCGTAGATTCAATTTTATAATACCTAAGTAGGAATCGTACTGGGGTACCTATTATAACTTGAAACGAAAACCTTAACCTTAAATATAAGTACTTACCAAAGTCTTTTACGATTTCTGAAACCAATAATTTTTAAGTTAGGTGAAGAAAGTAAGTAAAGTACCTATTTATATAGAACTCGACGAAATGTAAGTAAAACTGGCCCTTAAAATTTACCCAGTAGATTACTATGAAACGAGTAAGATGAAACAGTTTTGTGAATGGTGCTCTTAGACATAAAATCGTCCTTCTGCTTACTCCATTCAAAAAACCGTTTCATCTTACCCCAATGCCCCAGCAATCGGCTTGTATTCGTCCAACAAGAAAATTAGGGTTCTACTCGTAGAGCCCTTAACTTTCACATGTCCACAGGGAAGATTTGTAACTAACTCAAACGAAAACATCTCAACGTGTATGACCCAACTATACTTTATCAGCAAACGATTTAACGCTATCATATAATGGTTTGGTGCAACCCAACCTAAGTGCGGCTTCGTTAATGGTACGGCCATTCTCAAGATAGTTTTGAAATTATTGAATGATATTATTTTGACGCAGTCTTCATTAAAATGGTTTAAGAGTTAAAGGTGCATTTCAGATTACACCGACGCAAGGCCGTATTTACGATTCGTTCACCAACTACTTGCCTTTCTTCTTTGCGTCCTTATCTTTCTTGCCCTTTTTCTCCTTGGGTTTATCGTCGTCACATTTGTCCTTGGGGTGATAGTCATGATCGCATGGAGCCGGTGCAGCGCTTACTGAAATTTAACGTAAGGTAAGGTGGGGTAAGATGAAACGGAGTTTTAATGGGGTAAGACAAAAATTCGTCCTTCTGGCACAGCGTATACAGGTAGCTTTTTGTCTTACCCCATTAAAAATACTATTTCATCTTACCCCACCTTACCTTACCTATTTAGTAATAATAACTTGCCTATAATATATCTAATTTCGCATATGTCACCATGTTCAAATCTCATCTCAAATAACAAAATAAGACGAACCTTCATTTTCAGCCACGTAAGTGAAGACCTGAGAAAGAAAAAAAATACGTAAGTCGGTAAGAGCCTAGATAAGATAATAACAAAATAAATTAAAGCAAGTAAATAATGGTTAGTCATGATGCAATGACGAGGTGTGTTATCATATTACTGCAGGGTCCACATCAGATATTGGCACGATGAGAAACGAGAACGAAGAAGCATGACCCATAAAACAAAAAACAAAAAAAAAATCGTTGAACACAACGTTTAGACAGATTGCCGCTTCCTTTTTGAAGCAGGTTTTTAACTATTTTTCAGTTGCCTGTGAGGTTTTGAAATTAGGTAATATAATGTCTTACTTAGAACTACTAATTCTGAAACTTATAAATTCTTACTCTGCTTCCCAAAACCTCGCTGGCAGCGGGAGTGCACTTATTATTGCCACTCACAGAACAGATATTAGATAGAATCGATTGCTTCATAACCATAACTTATAAATCAATAAACGAACAATGAAATGGTCACTTTCATTACATTCAATGGATTCACCCAACTAGACCAACAAATCGCAATGGAAAAACAGTCTGCGAAAGACGTCATCGGAGGTAAATAATGGCATTTATTCACCACAATAATAACAGCCAGGAGCAGCAACAACGACAGGCCCCTCATGTTTGCACCGGTTCAATAGTCTGAATGTCTTGTATTCTAGTCATTACATTTTATATACCTGAAATGTAAGGCTAGCATAACAACGTTGTACTAATAAAAAAAATTAGGATGTTTTTGAAAATGTCGTTTTGAACATGGCTTTATTTTCATGTATATGAAAAAAATGCCCCATGGATCCCCGGATAATGCAGTAGAAACAGGAGAATATTTATGGAAGGAGTAGGAGTAAGTAGGACTAATTGCCAAAGCTATGACTTTTCATAGGTTTTGTAACATCTCTCTACTGGTCGGTAAGGAAAGAAGCTTTAGTTGTACCGTGCGTCTTTTGTTTTGGTGTCAAATGGTTCTGAGCTGAGGTAGAAAGAAAACACATTTTGTGGCCGATAAACTTTTGAATTTGAATATTCAATCTGTGTTGGATTAACCTATCTTAAAGATTCCAACAGGCGACGCCTGAAAAAAAAGCTCATGAAAGTTCAGCTTTAAATGTAAATGTCACAAGAGCGATCATCGAGGTCTTCCAAGTCGAAGCGAAGTATTTAGCCAGAGGAACGAAATAACCGAAAGAGATAAGAGTAGCTTCACATCACTATCATCATCCTCAAGCATCTTTCAGTCCATTGCTAGACGTAGGCCTCTCATTAACTATGCGTATGGACATTATAGGAGGTAAGGAGGCGCATAATCACCACGCTGGGCAAGCTGGTTGGCGACCGCAGTAACTCGTATGTATATATGATGATGTTCTGCACTTTATAAATCTTCTATAACCGTATAATTCATTGACTGACATTTAAAGCCCAGTCGAATCTTACGACATCCACGGGAAGATTTGGGGTGCTGACAAATGTATTCTTACTGCCGTCATCATGAGTGGCCATCCCAACTTAGTACCCCAGAGTACCGGACCCAGGCCGGGCAGATACCTAGGCGCATGCTATGCACGGTGTGATGTTTTTACTAAAGAAAACGAAGTCTTGGACAGCTCACTGTAGGAACCATATCCACATCAGTACAAAAATATCTTCATTTTATTTAACTTTCTGAGAATTTTGTTGTGACGACAATTTAATTACTCGTAGGTACTTACTACGTACGTCTGTGTTGTTTGTTGTTTCGCCTATTTTATTATAATATAATGTACCTATTCATATATTTAATACGCTTAAACCGCAATTTCACAGCTTTTCTGACGTGATTGTAAAGTACAATAAAAACCAAGATCACAATTAGTTGGAACTAATTTTCGTGATAGCGTAACTTTGCCAAGAACTTGTCGGACCACGCCTAATGTAGGTTCTGTAGTCTTTCTTCTGTCGTCCTATTAATTTGATATTATGATTACTTACATCATCATCATCATCATCAGCCTATGATAGTCCACTGCTGGACGTAGGCCTCTCCTATTAACCATACGTATAGACGCATTAGGAGGTAAATGCCCATAATCGCCACGCTGGGCAAGCGGATTGGCGATCGCAGTAATTTGTCCACTATGATGACGCTGCTGCCCATCATCAATCTTTTATAAAATAGTGGTCAGTGACACTTCAATCCCTTAGTCGACTCTTACGACACCCGCAGGAGGAGTTGGGGTGGTGACAAATGTATTCTTACTGCCGTCACCACACGGCTCAAATACTTACATATCATACCTACTATAAAGATTGAAAAGGAATGCGTAATGAAGATAAGAAGTGAATAAAAGAAAGTAGGTATCTTAGCAGGACTTACAAACTTTTGCTAAGATGGAATTATTAGGTTTAATTTTATCGTTATAGTTTTGCCTATCGTACAGTCAAGGGCATTAATATATATACCATTTTAAACCTTATGCTCCAGAGGTAAGTAAAAATGTGTATACATACTTATGCCCTTGACTGTATATGGTTGTCTGTCCGCAACATAGCTCAGTGACCGTTAGTACTATTAATTTGCAATTTGGTACAGGTATAAAATATAGGTAATGACGATGACGTCGACAAATTGTTTAATAAAATATTGAAAAAAACCGGTACCTACCCTACACGTAAACTAGGAATTCATGCTTTTTTAATTACATCCTACAGTGTGTTGAACAGGTCTTTTCAAAAGAATAAGGATCTAAAACAGTTTTCTTATGAGTATTTTTATACAGAATACTCCGATAAATGTGGGTATTGTTAGAATATGGATAAGAAAATAAAGGAAGATAACAATATTCCGTATAATTTTTAACTAAAAATAATTTAATACAGATTTCCAAAACACTGACTTTAAAATAATTTGGATATACCTAATAGGAATATTCAATCTTCAAACGCTTTCTCCTTATGTACAATATATTTCAGGCTTTACAATTGTCCTTTATCTAGAAAATATCTCCGCCATTAACTTTCCTGTAAAAAAATATTTCACTTAAGATTTGTTCTGTTGAATGACATAGTAGGTAGCTAATAAGTACTTATTTGTATTTAAAATTATCAAAACAAATGACATCAACGAGCGCCTCTCAAGTCGCCTTTTAGTTAGTAAAATTTGTGTATCGACGTATGATTTCGAAAACATTGCTACTATAGTACAACGAAGTATGTTATCTATTGTCTTGATTCTATTAGTTCTAAAATAAAATATCTCTCAAGAGAAAACATTAATCTATGTAATAATTTAACTTTATATAATTTATATTATACGAAATGCATAAACTAATAAACACGGGCCACGTGAAGTTATTTTACGACACCCTTGCTCTTAGAAAATCATACTTCCTGTTCAAATATACATAGACATAAAAATGTATACCTATGGGCAGACCATATATGTATTACTTATAATGATAAATAGTTTTGAAATCAATGGGTAGGCCATTTTATTTAGTATTAACTAACCTTTAGAAAACAAAAAGTACCTGTACCCAGAATAAAATGATGTTGACTGTATTAAATATTATATTAATAAATTCTTGACATGGGTACTCACCGATATCTTTAACGATCTCTGAAATAAAAAATGACACATTTTTTATTAAAAAAATATAGACTTGGTATTCTTCTAAATAAATTACGCCTATTCGTGAATTGCCTAGTATTTTTTTTTTAGTACAACAGATGGTGTATTTTTTAGGCTCTAGTGCGAGAAGTGTGTCATTTTACGTCAGGTTTGAAACTTCGGAGGGCCATCTGTACTAAAAAACGTGGTACGAGACACGTGCAAAAACGAAATTCGTAACTCGTATCGATTTAAAACACGACCGACAGGGGGTTTTAACATCGCCACTCGTTTCGAATTTCATGTTTTTCGCACTTGTGTATAATGTACTATTTTATTTTATTTCAAGTACCAATACAACTATCATGACAGTTACCCAGTGCGACAGTGTAGTAAAATTATAATATCATACAAGAGTAAATGTTTTCTGTATAGCCTGTATACAGTGTCTGGTTAGCGGTGTCGGAGCTTTTAAGGGATTAAACTACAATCAATTTCATCGATAAATTACCATGCTTTTTTTTTTGCCAACAATGGGTGTACGTGGTATTTCTGGAATTACACGTTTGTTATCGGTCCTATCTTTGCAAAAATATCTTGTTAGAGAGCTCATTAGTTCAGCAAACTAATTAAGCTAATCATTTGACTAAACTATTTCAACAACATGGCCAAAAAATATTAATACTTTCATTTTTCAATTAATTTAATGTTGCATGGAATTTATGTCTATTACAATTTCATTTTGCATGAATGTCTGAAATGGATTTATTTTAAAGTATTACATAAGCCCAATATCCATGTTTTTTTTTTCATATTTTTTGAAAACACAGATCAAAGTAAAAAAAAGTTAAAAACTCTACACATATACCTTCCTAGTTTACTACGGAACCTTAAAAACTGTAAAATTGGAAAAAGGACTGTTAACGAAAGATCCAGGGTTCAACTTAGTACTTGTAACTTATACAGGGTGTTTGGGATAACGATGTAGGAATTTCTGGAGGTGGTAAAGGAGACTAATTGGAAGAGTTTGAACCCTATTTACCTTAATCCAATATGTGACAGTTTTTTTTAAAAACACGTTTTTCAAAATGTTTAGTTTATACAAAAAATTTAATTAAAAAGTTAAATTTAAAACTAAATATGCAATAAATAGCATTGATTTTTTTATAATTAACATAAAAATTAGTTGAGTAATAAATTAAAAAAAATTGAACTCCCACTTGCCACACACAACATTTTTTTTAATAAATTTTCTAGTTCATCATTACTGATTTCTAACAGTAAATTAAACTTTATCGGCCTGTGAAAAAAAAAGTAGTCGGGATATGAGTCTTCCTATTCGTGTAAAAACATGCTTGATTTTCTAGGTTTTGATTACAAAAAAAAGTACAACAAAATAGCAATTAGTTTAAAAGTTATCGTCGATCAATTGTTGAACGCCGTCACCAAACAAAATAAGTTTCTTGTAATTAGTAGGCAAGTGTGAGTTTTTATTTAAAAAAAACTGTCACATATTGGACTAAGGTAAATAGGGTTCAAACTCTTCCAATTAGTCTCCTTTACCACCTCCAGAAATTCCTACATCGTTATCCCAAACACCCTGTATTAATTACAACGTTCTAGAATTCTGAAAATGTACTCACGATTCCCTTCTTTTATCAACTCCTCGCCTTTTTTCTTCATCTTTTCATTGTCATTGTCTTTGTCATCATCTTTGTCTTTTTTCTTGTCTTTCTTTTTGTCCTTATTCTTATCCTTGTCTTTATCCTTATCTTTTTTCTTATCCTTATCCTTGTCTTTATCGTTATCTTTGTACTTGTCTTTATCCTTATCCTTGTCTTTATCATTATCTTTATCCTTGTCTTTATTCTTATCCTTATCTTTATCCTTGTCTTTGTCCTTTTCTTCTGAATCCTTATCACTGTTCTTATGTTTATCCTTCTTATGCTTATGTTTCCTGTCCTTGTCGTCATCTTCGCAATCCTCGTCATCATTGCGGTCATCATCATCATTATTATCATCATCGTCGTCATCGTCGTATCTGTGCCTGGGACGGCGATGATGGCGGCGGCCGTGATGACATGGTGCTGGCGCAGCACTTACTGAAAAAAATAAAGTAAATAATAATATTAAATATTTTTTTAAGGAAAAAATTATAATCAATATAATACATATACTTAATTGTATCCTGGTGTTTCCGATTAAGATCCGTTTGTTTTTAAAATATGAGTGATAATCGTGAAAGTTATTACATTTACGTAATTTGCTAATTGAAAACTTATGGTGCTTCTGGATTCCACGTGCAAGGTTATTAAACTACATACTTAAACAATAGGATTACCAACCTTCATTTTCAGCCACGTAAGTTAACACCTGAGGAAAAAAATATATTTAGTGAAACAAATTAATTACCCTAATGATATTAAACTCGCCGTCAGTAGGTAGGTACCTGGTAGTTGCAAACTTTAACTTTAAACAAATAAAACCGTTCAAAGAAAATATCCATAATCTAGAACTAATTTATTTTTTGAAGGGATTGGGATAATGTAATGATAAGAGTTGATTAAATAACAAAGTATCATCATATCAGCCGAAAGACGTCCACTGCTGAACATAGGCCTCCCCCAAAGACTGCCACAATGACCGGTCCTGCGCCACCCGAATCCAGCGGACTCCTGTGACCTTCACCAGGTCATCAGTCCACCTTGTGGGGGGCCTACCCACGCTACGCCTTCCGGTACGTGGCCGCCACTCAAGAACCTTCCCGCCCCAAGGGCCATCGGTTCTACGCGCAATGTGGTGCGCCCACCCGCCAAGGTTTCTTTACATTGTTCGCACCTTCTATTGACGGCGACTGTATAATCACGTAATTATTCGCAAATCAAATGGTGATACTGATACAATAATGACCGGTCCGGCTAGACCCGAAATTTGGAAGACGGTATATAGATATTCTAAAGTGTCTATTTTATCAGAAAAAATAGTGTAACTTCCATAGAAATGTTAACGCATTTTTGTGTCATTTTTGAGAGTTAATATCAAACTATATCTAGTCTAAAAAAATATTTTGTCCGTTAAACACTCTGGGCCTATATTTTAATGGTGGATATACATAGGATTACAGGGGATAAGTACATAAGTAGGGAATGCAATCGTCGCACAAAGCACATATCTATTTACTTTTTTCTTACTGAACAAAGTCACGCATTAATTTGAATTAAATCTGAAATTGCTTTGGAAAAAGGGATGCATTCATAAGACTTTAGACGTAGACCATGGAGAATGATTAAAATATTACAGAGAAACACCCTGGAAGTTAATAAACGCCATGTTTTACATATTTACCACAATGAAAACCGCCAGAAGCAGTAACACGGACAGGCGCCTCATGTTTGCACCGGTTCAATAGTCTGAATGACATTCTAGCCATGTCATTTATATACCTGAAATGTAAGGCTAGCATGGTTATATTCCAATTTAAATTTTACTGAACTGTACAAAAGATTAAATGGGTATTTATAAAATAACTCTCATAATTAATATTTCAAGCATGTTTTCGAGTAGGACCGGTTAATTTAATATTTTCAGTTCTTACCTAATCATGACGCGGTACCTATATAAATCTGGTGTGGTGTGTGATCACTGGAACTTTTATTGAGATAGACATAGATTCGTCAGTCTCTGCAGCCTAGTTGGTAGTTCGTCACTACTATGCAAATTATTTATTTTTCCAAAGTTTTTTGCCAAAAAGTTTAGGATACCTACCCATTTCACATTTTAAATATAGCAAAAGGAATCCAATTTTCTGTGTATGCTCGGAATGTTTCCAATAATAAGAAACGTTCAATATGATGCGCTGAAATAATAATTAATAATTAGTCATAAGGAGCAAAATACCTCAAGCAACAGGTGTTCTTAATATGAGGAAGCGTGCATATATTACCAGTGTGACTTTATTTGACTCATCTTAACACTAAGTAATATGATAGAATGGAAGACAGGGCATGTGAATTAAATACGTATATTTTAAATTTCAAATCAGGTTCTTGTGTTCTATTATAATCATTAATCAAGTACCTACCTACAACCCACAGATTTTTTTATGCAGTTCAGATTTTAACTTTTATAATAAATATTTCTCAATGTAAATAAAATCGATATTAAAATCATTTAATTTTTTTATAAGACTAGCCGTGTCTGTAGCCAGAGTGATCATGCGTAGAAAATCTTATATTATAAAACCCTCATAGACCTTCAATAATATTTAAAAAATACAATAATCGTTAAAAAAATAACCTAGTGTGCGTTCAGAAGACACACTTATAATAAAAGTTTAAAATGGGCATCTTTATAAAATACCTACCATATTCCTTAATTACCTACTTAGATGAAAAGTCTAAGGATGTAAATATCTCTGCTATCTTTTTATTTTTTTGAAAGCTCTGACTGTACCTACCTATTATTCTGAGAACTTTGGCAAGACGTCAATTTAATTAGGTACTACGTACATTTTATTATTTTCCTATTCAAAGTACTGATACCCGTAAAGTGCGATTTCACGGCTACGCAAAGTTAGTCATCGTATGTGTACCATGTACGCACGGTCACCTACATGAATATGTTGACACCTGTATTTAAATTTAAGCCTTATTTTCCTAGTAATAAGTTCCGAAGTGTACGCATATTTATAGACGTGACTGTATACAATTCACAAAAAAATATGTTACATTTCATGTAGGGTCCCGATTTTTGTGTTAAGAGCGATCTTTCCGAAACCATGAAAACGTAATTTTCTGATTTTTTGTTAAGTACAATCATTTTAAAAAGCTAATATTACGATTATTACGAGTATGTAATAGGTACCGGAAAATTACCGTGGGGAATTAAAACAGGGTTTTCCTAATATTTTCAAACTACTTTTAATCGCATATTGATTAAAATTTTCACGATTATCACTCATATTTTAAAGACAAACGGGTATTGAGTCTGCCTGCGACCACGGGTGTAACGTCATGCCCGAAACGTCAGCATATAATTAAACGGATGTTTAGGTGATTAAAACCCGTTTGTCTTTAAAATACTTTTAATGGTTCGTCGTTTTCTCTACCGATTGAATAAAAGTCAGACAGTAATTGTCATCGTCCAAATATAAGACGTTAACCTTTGCCTCTTAGGATTCCCTATCTTCGAGAAAAGTTTTCAAGATTTTATTTTACACGACCTTAATGTCAAGGAAATAAAGTCGTGTAAATATATTTTTGGCACCTAAACCGTGGCGATATCTTTGACGTCGACTGTACATTAGGGTGTCGGGAATTTGACTTTTTTACGTGAGATTACGGGGAAAATAATTAAAAAAAATTACTAAATCTTTAGGGTTCTACCATCTTTTGAACTTTTCAAATAAAAACTTTTTTTATACGGCTCCCTAAGCTGATAGTTAAAAAATGATAATTTTCATGCAATATGAACTTCGTAATACAAGCTATAAAATTAAAAATTAGAAGTAAAAATATTAAATACAATATGGATTTTGTTTAAATTATATTTTTCGTATACTTTTTTATTTCATTTATTTTCCTAAAAAAATACTACAATGATATGTAAACATATTTTGGCATATGATTTTTTTCGGAAAAATAGAAAAAAAAACAAATCATTATACTGCGGTAAAGCCTTAAAGATGACATATATTTTAACTCGTTTCGGCATTTGTGTAAATTTAAGAAAAAAATTATGCCTCTCGTGAAACCGTAGCTGAATTTTTTTTTCCATACATTGACGGGACAGCAGGCTGTACATACCTATCCGCCCGACTTAGCGCCTACAACTATGTCTACATTGTATTATAGTATTCCGTGCTACATTGCAATTACATTTGACCAGGGGTCTACCACGATCTACTAATGCGATTCAGTTTAGGATTACGACTTCTCCATAGAATAACTGAGGACTTGTCTGTGTGTCATTTCAAAAGGACTTAATTTCTACTTTATCGATAGAGATTATTTGTTTTAAACATAGAATAAATAACCCTTGTTGACAGAGTAGAAGTCAGCCCTTTTGAAAGCACAGTCTGTCACACTGTCAAAAACTGATAAGCCGGACCTAAACTGAATCTCATTGGTAGATCGTGGTAGTTTGCTATAATTATTTTAATTATAATATTGAATTAATACTACTATACTACTATACCTCTTGTTGATTGTGTTATATTTGTAGAAAAATATTTATAAGAATAAATTTTAATTTATATTATTTATACAACGATCAACGATTGGTTTTTATCACATTTTATAAAGCGTGTTTTTCTTCATATGCTATAACTTTAAGGGAAGCTTATTTAGATCAAATATAATTATTTTCTCTAAGAAACTAGTGTTTTAACTCTTACCGTTATTTAGTTATTAAAAAAATAAGTTTAATCACTGAACATGTGTATTGCAACCTTTATTACATTCTAATGTTACTTATTTTGACATGTGCCGTCAGTCACCTGAGATTAACTTTTATTTTATTCTGAAGAATCTGAAGGTTATCTCACACTTACCATTTCATTTATTATGTATGAAAACAAAAAAAAAAATTTTAACGAATTTTCCAAAAGCCGTTATACCAGACAACTTCTATTAATGACCCAAGTAACCTGTCTAATTTAACGCAAATCGAAACGAACACCCTGTATTATGTTTATCGGAGGTATGGCAATGTCTCAATTTTAAATAAGTCGAGCAAAACAAGGGTAGGTACCTAATTCCCTAGATAGCATACGGTTCTTTAAGCCATAGATATCCAAACTTTTTGAATGCTAGGTAGGATAATTTCTTTCAACGCCTCCCCTCCCTCTTCCTTATAAAAAAACAAATGAATTAAGCGTCAATGACTGACAAAAAATAATAGTTTTTTGTCAATCATTGATGTTCATTGATTACTTAATTTAATTAATTTTTGTCAATCATTGATGTTTAATTCATTTGGTTTTTTCTATGGAAGAGGGAGGGATATGATTGGCAAGAATTAATTAATTAATTTTTGTCAATCATTGATGTTTTTTGGTATTTGTGGTTGTTGGGATTTGTGGTAATCCATTAGACAAAAAATAATAATTTACTAATTAATACAGTAATAAAAAAAATCATATAGATTTATGACATCAAGGACCCATTTCAACGTTACCCGAATAAATTATATATGTTTGGTAAGTAATTTCCTCTGACTTTCCGCCCATTTTTAAGAGCCCCTTGAGAGGGCGGTACAGATTACTTTGAGAATCTATGTTACCTAAGCACTGCATGTGGGCTAAAGGTAAGTGCATAAACATCGGACATTCTAAAAAAAATACAATATAAAAAATTAACTGTGTACTATAACAATTTATTATATATTAACGTTCGTTGATAAGTTTCACTTATTTCATATTCAGAGTATCCTGGCTGTTGAAAGTATAGATCTGCTGAAAGAAAAACTATAATTCAATCATCAATTCAATTGAAAACGATTACTTTAACAACCAAAACACTTAACTTCAAACCTCAAATTGTAATACTTTTTTCTGACGACTCACTCGGGCTCAGTTTTCAACCCCTGCTAATGGTATCCAAATACTGTCAGGAAAACAAAAAGATCTGCCTGTCCGTCACTATGCAAGCGTAACACGGTTGTTTTTAGCATAGTATTGTGGTATGAGAATTGAAGATTTAAAATGGTAGCTGTAAAACGAGGTGATAACGTGCACCGTCAACGTTTGTATGAAATTCCACCCCGATTTTGCCGGAAATCCGGTGACGACTGATACGGGTGTCGGGTAGGTATCTAATCTGATTGAAGGCAAAAATTACAGTAATGGAGGTAAAAATTATACTAGTAGGAATTTTGTCCAGTCAATTTGAATACCTATTATGTGCTTATAATGGGGATGATGACTAACTTTTTTTATTCCTCTACCAGGATGATTATTTGATTATTTATCAAAAAAAATTGAGCACATAATCAATACATAAAAAATAGTGAAGACACGAGACTCCACTCCCTAACTTTGTAACAAAAAAATCTTTAATTATTTTGACCTAGCAGTCAGGACTATAAGTAGCTAAGTAGTTATATACTCTTATTACTTTCGGATTATTTTTCAGAAGATTAAAGTTAAAGCTATTATTTACTAGTTGATTTTATAATTAGGTTGAATATTTATTTGACAAACAATCAATAAATATTTTCACCTTAAGCGGTAGCACACATCTTATATTGATATTTAGCTTTGATTCGACTCCAAATAAAAAAAAAACGTATAATTTCAAGCTTTTTCGAATTAATTCGATAATAAAAACCGTTCGTAATAAAAGATAATAACTTAATAAATCAACCGTTAGGTACTATTGTTACTGCAATATTATACTAAAAATAATAATTACCAATCACAATACATCTCAGAGCGTATCCCCCAAATTTCTACACGGTCCATTACGCTTTTATATTTCCACCCCATGACAAATTGTAAAAGGAAATTTTACGTCGCCTGTCGTAAACATTTCTTACGTTTCTTTGGGTTTATTTCTTGTCATGGGGGAGCAATGTCCAATCGATGTTAACACGATTAGGACAGAATACTCTGGGGGCCAATTGGATTAAATGTTTTATGTGAATCATTGATGTATTGTACCCGGTACGTCAATAATAATGTGGTCACTGTGACCAGTCTCAAACTTCCTACTATTTGTAAAATCTACATCTAAGATTGGCCCTTATGGTATTGTACCGAGGATGTAGTATAGCAATGCTACATTTATACCTGCCGTCATATCATACTAAATCAGCTGAATTTTAAACCAATTCTCTGGACACAGGGACCCTTGGATCGGCTATATTATAGGCCTGCCCTCTTAATCGTGTTATTTCGATTTAGAGACCATATTTATGATCATGACCTAATGGAATTGGTAGCATCGATTTCTGGAAAGGACAGTTTAACAAGGGACAAGTGAGCGAATATGGATAATAGGGATGATGACTGGAACTTGGGAACGGTGACTTTAGGTCTAAAAAAATAAATTAATAAATATCTTGGGACATCTTACACAAATCAATCTAGTCCCACGGTAAGCTCAATTAAGGATTGTGATGTGGGTACCAGGCGACGAGATATATAATAGATAGATACATCATCATCATCATCAGCCTATGATAGTCCATTGCTGGACGTAGGCCTCTCCTATTAACTATGCGTATAGACGCATTAGGAGTCAAATGCCATAATCACCACGCTGGGCAAGCGGCTTGGCGATCGCAGTAATGTGTCCACTATGATGACGCTGCTGCCCATCATCAATCATACATATAGATACTTAAATATATACACAGCCATGACCAAGGAACAAATATTTGTGATAAATAAATACACAAATACTGCCCTCGCCAGGTTTCGAAGCCGGAACCTCCAGCTTCGTAGGCAGGGTCACTACCAAGTAGGCTACGGAGCCTGACAATACAATAATATATAATGAAATAATATAGGTATAAAATACATAAAACTGACATGTTTCAATAATTGTACCTACATTGCCATACCATTAATAAACGTATAACATATTAATCAATAGGCTATTAGTTAACCTTCTAGGCCAAGTGTGAGCGTTTTAAAATACCCAATCACTCTGTGTTCTAATTAAATTACATTTTCTCATTCAAATTAAAAATCAAAAAACAACAAACAACTGAATAACAGAAAACATTATAAAAATAGATGTAAACCCTTTTCATTTCGCTACTAGTCATGTTTGTATCGAATTATTTACACAATTTACCGGATATATATATTATACAGCGTGTTTGGTTAGCGGTGTCGGAGCTTATAAGGGCTTAAACTACAATCAATTTCATCGATAAAATTCCATACAATTTTTTTTGTGCCAACGATAATTTAATGGCGGTCATTTTAAAATTTCAAACAGACGAATACGGGCGCACCTGATATTTCTGGAATTATACGTTTATTATCGGTCCTATCCTTGCAAAAAAATCTCGTTCGAGAGCTCATTAGATAAGCAAACTAATTAAGCTAATCATTTGACTCAACTATTTGAACAACTAAACTAAAATTTTTTTTTTAAATTAAAAATAGTAAAAAATTCACCTTAATTTTTTAATTAATTTAATTTTGCATGAAAACTAGGTCGTTAAGATAGGTTTTTGGTGTTGTTATTTATTAGTACAGGATGTTAGCTAAAACACAACACCATAATTACAGTTGTACCTTAAGTACTTTAGGAATTAGAAGTGCTCAAACATGCACTGGATGGATGGAAGGCGGCCACTTCACTAGTCAGTACACTGCTGACATTCATTTGTTTGTGGATTTTGCATCGGGAACGCTAAATACAGCTGTTTTGGTGTACGTTTGAGCACTTGTAATTCCAAAAGTACTAAAGGTATAACTGTAATTATGGTGTTATTTTTTAGCTAACATACTGTACTAATAAATAACAACACCAAAAACTTATCTTAACGACCTAGTTTTCATGCAAAATTAAATGAATTGAAAAATTAAGGTGATTTTTTTACTATTTTTAATTAAAAAAATTTTTTTTAGCCTTGTTGTTCAAATAGTTGAGTCAAATGATTAGCTTAATTAGTTTGCTTATCTAATCAGCTCTCTAACGAGATTTTTTTTGCAGGGATAGGACCGTTAACTAACGTATAATTCCAGAAATATCACGTGCGCCCGTATTCGTCTGTTTGAAATTTTAAAATGGCCGCCATTTAATTATCGTTGGCACAAAAAAAAATTGTATGGTAATTTATCGATAAAATTGATTGTAGTTTAAGCCCTTAAAAGCTCCGACACTGCTAACCAAACACCCTGTATATAACACCAGAAGTACTATAACAGCCACACTCAACTAAACTCGACACCTACAAAACAAAGCAGCCAAAGGTGGTAAAACGAAAGCATTTGTTTCACATTGGTCACGGTTCAACGAAGATTGTCAAGGTCGTCAAATGCACGGTCGTAACTACTTTTATCAGTACCTTGACTTGTATTTAGTTTATCACTTCGATGACTGGCCCTTGATTTTTTTTATAATCCACCCAACCAAACTTTCGATCAGATAATTACATAGAAACAAGTACCTACTTACTAGTATAAAACAGTAGGTATACTTGGTCGGGTTAGGTCGGTACAATTTTATAAAGGTGATTATGAAATGTTATATTTTGTATGTATAACACGGACATTAGGTAATTTATTTTTATTTAGTATCTTTACAATAAAATAATAAAGGTCTATGAAGGTTAAATATTTTCTCTACACATGAACGTACTGGCCAGAACTAAGCGCGGCATAATTAAATAAGTGCCAAAATATGAGTCCATATTAATTCGCATAATTTATTACGCATACTTCAAAATGGCATAGCGATGTTAAGCATACTATTTAAGTGGCATAAGCATAATTTCACATAAACGATTACGCATAATGTATTTACGTATAACATAAACTATCATAACGATGTTTTGTAATAATTAGGATGAGCATAATACTAATTGGTATACCTAATGAAAGGTATAAAATATAATAGATAAAATAATAATGACCGATCATAGTTTGCGTAGCAAACTGAAAGTTACTGTCGATTAGTACTTGTCAATAATATTATTATATACTATGTATTGCTTCCAATTTAAAACTTGTTTAGACTTTTTTTTTACTTTTGCGTTGTGCGTAGGTATAACAGTTAATGTTTAGGTCTTGACATATTTTATTGACTGACTGTAGGTATACCTACTTATATTTTATAGTCAATATTGATTATTTTAATTATTACACACATTTTAACCCTAGCAATTTAAAATGTTCATAAATAAGGCGTGTGTATTTTATACGGGATACAGTTATCGTATTGTGATCGTAAAAATCATGGTATAGGTAAATAGGCTCCCTAGATCCAATTTTAAGCATCATAAAAATATACGCCCGTATTAAATAGGCACACACTCTGTACTGTGCGCCTCATGCGCCTACTAAGATGTGATTTCTTTACTAATAAAATTTATTATTAAATACCTTATGTTCAGCAGTGGACGTCTTTCGGCTGATGTGATGATGATGATGATGATTAAATACCTACCCCCTTATTCATAAACGTCTGCTAACTTAACAAGCCGCTAATAATTGTTTGTCCCTTTCGGTCTTAACAATGTGTCCATAAGAGCAAAAGGGACAAACAATTATTAGCGGCTTGTTAAGTTAGTAGACGTTTATGAATAAGGGGGTAAATGTTTTATTTAATTGATTGTATCTGACGAATAACACGTCAGATTAGGATTACATTAGGATGTGTAGGAGATATCGACGAAAGCTAGTCTTTTGAACTTAACCCTACTGTCTTGGTTTTACCCTGATCTGCCTCATTCGCTTGATTTCTAAGTTTATGCTAATCCATATTAGGACGAGTAAAGTTATATTTAATAATGTTATGCATTTTTCAATTATGCATAATCAGTAATATGCGTATTAAGCATTATGGAATTTTATTATTTTGCCTATTCAATATTATGTTTAATTATTTATGCCAAATCCGTTATGCGAATTCATATTAGGACTATTAATATTAGGCATATTAAAGGGGACCCCTTTGTCTAGGTAAAAAGAAAAAATTCTGCCACACTCTTTGGTCGATTAAAAAAACATAACTTGACTAAATTCGAGTGCAAACACTACTTGGTGGGGTTATGTTATTATCACACAAGGACGATAACGTAATGAAATAACACGCGTGTTTAATATCTTGGATTTAGTCATAAAATTATAAGCCTAAAAGCGGTTCAATAATACCTATGTTACGAGCAAGGGTGTTGAAAATAATATAATTGTATCTACTCTATTGTACCTATAAGAGAAGATCCGATCCAACCATGATGACTCTCATAAAGGCTATACTTAAGTAGGTGCTTAATTATTTGGCATGATGCACTTACTGACTTGTTTTTAAAATAATTTAGTTGCACGTTTTTAAAAGTGGGTGAAAATAATATCGATTAAATTACATTTTCAAATGTAGCTGGTATATTTAGCGGACGATGTTTGTGGATGTGTTACAAGCCACGGAGTCCCTTCTTTAACCAACGTATAATGTACGTATACACTCAGTGCCGGATTTAGAAAATTGCCGCCTATAGGCCATTTATATTTTGCCGCCCCTATCCACTGTGCCAATTATAATAGTTTGTTAAGAAAATTACGAAAAAGGTCGAAACGTAAAAAAGCTTCGTACATTAGTCGTTTAGGACCACTTGGTGTTTCATTTCACAGCCGTATATCCGTACCGGAGCGTTCGTGGCAGGAAAGGAAATCCAGCATCCCTAATACCGCGAACTACGAAATCCGCAAATTTCGGGCAATGAAGGCGTCATTAGAGTGACGGAGACAAATTCCCGAAATTTACGAACTTCGGTGTTCGCCGCTGCCGCTGTTCGCGGTAGCAGGCCTTCTCTTACTTTGTACAGTACGCGAACTTTTAGCTGGTATGACAGTGGAGGGATGGACGCCTAGCCAACATACAGTGACCGATATAGTGGTAGATTAGAGTTTATGCGATGAGACTGGGGTTGTACTTTGTATGGAAATTAATGATAATATACGACTCTACCCTTAGGTGCCACACAAACTCTAGATAGCGGTCCTTAAATTGGGAAAATAAAGAAATTCTAAAATAAAAAATCAGTCTAAGCATTATTAAACCATTTAATAAATTTCAACTCGGTTTTTACAGTTATTTAAAATTATTTTTACTACGCTCACTCGCAAACAACAAATCAATCAATGTTACAATAAAACCAGAAAACATTATTATTTGGCTTTAAAGTTATCTGATAATTAACAATTATAGAAAACAACTTTTAGTCCCATCTTGTAGCCAGGTTTGGTAGCTCATAGCTGGCATCCGTATGAGAAAAATATTCCTAATTCGAAGTAGACTACAAAATGACAATTCTGTAGTCCCATCTTGTAGCCTGGTTTGGTAGCTGGCTTTCAATGAGAAGAATATTCCTGATTCGAACAAAGATTAAACGCCAGCTACTTCCTACGACTTCAGAATTCCCGTTTCATTGCCAGCTTCGAATCAGGAATATTTTTCTCATTTAAAAGCCAGCTACCAAACCGGGCTACAAGACGGGGCTAAATAATTACTATTTTGTAGTCAGCTTTGAATCAGGAATATTTTTCTCATTTAAAAGCCAGTTACCAAACCGGGCTACAAGACGGGGCTAAATAATTACTATTTCGCAGTCAGCTTCGAATCAGGAATATTTTTCTCATTTAAAAGTCAGCTACCAAACCGGGCTACAAGACGGGGCTAAATAATTACTATTTTGCAGTCAGCTTCGAATCAGAAATATTTTTCTCATTTAAAAGCCAACTACCAAACCGGGCTACAAGATGGGGCTAAATAATTACTATTTTGTAGTCAGCTTCGAATCAGGAATATTTTTCTCATTTGGAAGCCAGCCATGAGCTACCAAACATGACTACAATATGGAACTAAAGCTTGTTTTCTATAATTGTTAATTATGAGATAACTTTAAAGCCAAATGATATTGACTTGTGGTTTTATTGTAATATTGATTCGGGTCTTAATCGCGTAAAGTTACGTTTATTTTTATCATGACGTTTCGGGTATGACGTTACACCCGTGGTCGCAGGCAGACTGGCGAGAAAATGTATCAACACCTTCGAGCGGCGCAGGTTTTTCGAACTACCCACACTTGGTCTGGATTATTAGCTGTGGTAGTTCCTATATTGGAGAAACCAAACGCACCATGGCGGAAAGGGTCCAACTAATAATTCTGCTGTGGCCGAGCATTTGTTGGAATCCGGACAAAGCCACTGATCAAGCTCCATAACCCGCACGTCCTCTTAACCGAACGTATACATCATAGCTAAAAAGTACGTGAAGCTATTGAAATTAAGAAACATCGAAATTTTTATCAAAATGAGGGGCAAGGAATCTCGTCGTGAAATCCCGTGATTTACAAATGTAAGCGCGGTGAAACATCCATTTCAAAGCCATTGGATGTTGTGAGTGTTGTTTGTAGGCTTAGTGACAACCTGAGCCTAGAAGTGAATAATCAAGACCAATTGCAGGGTAGTTCGAAAAACCAGCGCAGCTCGAAGGTGTTGATACATTTTCTCGCCAGTCTGCCTGCGACCACGGGTGTGATGTCATGCCTGGAACGTCAGGATAAAATTTAAATTAAGTTTACACGTCTAAGACCCGTTTGTCATTAAAATATCGAGTGTTAATCGTGAAAGTTTAAATCAATATATTGATTGATTTGTTGTTTGCGAGTTAGCGCAGTAAAAATTAATTTTAATTAACTATAAAAACCCAGTTGAAATTTATTAAATGGTTTAATTGTGCACAGACTGATTTTTAATTTTTGTTAGAACTTCTTCATTGTTCAAATTCAAGGACCGCTTTCTAGAGTTTGTGTGGTAAAGGTAGAGTCGCATATTGTTATTAATTTTCACACAAAGCACAACCCCAGTCTCTTCGTATAAACTCTAATCTACCACTGTATCAGTCAAAGTATGAGTATGTTGGTTAAAATTGACTTTTCCATGCTATTGAACTCTACTAATCACTCACTTTGTATGAGGGGATATATTTTTTTATAGATATTTCGATGTTGGTACTATGTTACTGACAGTTCATAGTAATGGTTGGTAGACTCGGTCGTTCCCTTCCTCCCTGTATAATTTTGCTGCGACGGCAGAAGTTTAAGATACGAGTAGTTCACTTCTGATCTGCCGTTTATAAAATCTGCCAAATCAATTTTGAGTCATAAAAAAATTTTTTTTTGCCCCAAATCTGCCGCTCTAGGCCATGGCCTACTTGGCCTACTGGTAAATCCGGCACTGTATACACTGATCATATAGGCAAGTCAATGTACTTATGTTACCTCAACTATGCTACAGTGAACTCAGATCACACGTCGCACAATTGGCTCACCAAGCGATTAAAGCCATTATCTCAACTACGTAGCGTTCTAGACGCGAATCGCGAAGAATCTACGGAAAATGTGGATGATGTAATATTGTTTAGTGCCTCAGGTAATCCGCGGGCGCTAACTCATTGTTCCTTTGTTAGTATTTTGAGAGATTGTCTCAGCTTCCTGGTTTGTCTTGAAACAGAATCGGTAATATTCTAATGAGGCTTTTATTTTTGTGTAGCTGAACCGACTGCATGTAATATAATATAGCTCAAAATATAATTATGAAAGGATTCTGCTATTGTTTTCCTGTAAGGTTACGTTACACAATTGTTCTGTATCCTATTTCTAAAGCCTAACGAGGCTGAGGTCCGTTCGGAAACCAAATAAAGGCTCTGATTTTAACATCCACCACATTAAAATCCAACCACAGGAAAACTTTTGGAAAATCCGGTTTCGTCGCGATGCGATGAGTTTTTTCACCAAAATCATATTTTGTACTTACATAACTTGCGAAAAAACTCATTGGTGTGTGAGATAATGGATCTCAAACTAATTTACTAGCTTATTTACTTAGACCATTGAGTAAAACGTAAATATACTGGGTGGTCTATTGCATTTTTGTACAACAAAATTAACAATTAGGTTGTTTTTGCAGTTGACAATAACAACGTGTTGTATGTGAGCGAATTAATTTTGACTACAGTTTCCAGGCTATGTCACGAGCAAAGTCACGAGTGGGCAGAGATTAATGTTGCTTGCCGAAAACCAGAATTATAATGTCAATAATAAGACTGTTAAAAATTGTATGTATGCGCCCTACAAAGTTGAATTTGATTGCATTTTAAACTCTGCTTTTCACTTTAGGTAGGTTAGGTAGGTACTACGAGTAAGTCACCAACTTATTACATCTCGAATATTGAGGAAAATGTTTGTTATGAATAGCAGATTAACATTTTCGCTGTCTCGGATAAACCCAAAGCACTTAAAGATTAATATCAAGGAAAATTTTAAGAAAAAGTCTTTTTACTTAGGAAGTCCTTACGTAATTATAATACCCATCACTCGATCCACCATAAACACCATAATAACAATACTTAGTTTGTTATCTACTAGTTTAAGGGTCGTTTTCTATAGTGCCAATACGAGTGCTTGTTATCTAACACCCTTTCGCTATTATTTACATACACTGTGCTCGCGAGCATTGCGAAAGATTTTAACTATGCATTCTAGACATCAAAATAAACAAAAAATATTATGAGACCTGATGTCAAATTAAAAAAAAAAACTTTTTTTTAGACTTTTTGAATACTTTTTAACATTTCGAATACTTTTTATCATAATAACAATTTGTTAAAATTAATTTTTTAGTAGATTTTTTTTAGAGACAGGTTTTTTCGTCAAGTCTATTCTTATTTTTTGACTGTCAGGAAAAAGGTGTGTGCAATATTAGAACACATTGTGCTAGCATTGTAATCAAAAATAAGTTTTACGACGCGTTACGTCAAAATTTAGTAACTTTAAAAATTACCGTAAGTAAATGTTATGTTGTGTTGTGTGTGCAACCGTGGCAATATCGCCGTCCACTAAAAAACCTTTCGTTGTTTTATTGGGAGTAAATTATAACATTTATAACATGTTATAATTATCAATATTAATTGAAGAAATTACGAGGTCTTTGAACTAAGTACGGGTTCTGAAATAATTACTTTTCTTATTGCGTTGGAATACGCACTTGGAATGAGTTAGCGAGAGTTTAATTTAATGCTTAATGGGAATTACCAGCAGGGTAAGCGCTTACTTATTAGACTCATTTTTAGGGTTCCGTAGCCAAAATGGCCAAAATGGAACCCTTATAGTTTCGCCATGTCCGTCTGTCCGCAGTATAGCTCAGTGGCAGTTAATACTGGGAACCTACACTGAGCATGGCCCGACATGCTCTTGGCCAGTTATTTAAATATTAGCCGTTCGAGATTGACTTGTATTGAAATCGAATTGAATTTTGTTTCCACCATTTTCAAGTCAGTTCAAAAATCTATACATATATAAAATAAAATTACGAATATTATATTCATAAAATAAATGGATAATTCGTTTCTTACAGGTGACTCGCCATCAGTCGGACCCCGTATAATGTAACAACCATAGCGTTATAAATAAAAAGAAAATCATCTTTCATCTGAAGCCCAAACAAAATAAAAAACATATAGTCGAATTGAGAACCTCCTCCTTTTTTTGAAGTCGGTAGAAAGTGGGTAAAGCGTCACTTTGATTGAATTTTATATATCCTTAGGCGCCCTCTGATTTACAAATATTCGACTGAAAATAATAGGGTAATGCAAAAACAATGTTCATTTTATTTCCCGGCGGCACCGGGTGCAACGAATAGCTCGGATCGGAAGTTCTTTAGGTCCTCGTATATTGACCCAATTCAAAACTTCGTTTCTACCGAGGAAAGATGGAGAAATTATAATATCTGGGGGTCGATTTTAGAGTTTCGAGGTCTCGAAACCTGTGGTCTGGCACAAATCGTTTTAAAATTTATAGGGAGACTTTTTTTGGTTTTCGCACATTATCGAAGTGGTAATTTGGACAACGACTACAATTTGCTGTCACAAAAAGTGTTTACATTTTTTTGTGGTTTTTAAATAGTGATTGAGTTTACGAAATTGAGCGCAAACCCCAAATACCTCCCAATTAATCCAATTATCTTTCTCAACCGGGATACGATTTTTTGCGCTACATTTATTTGTTTCTATTTCTAGAACTAAAAAAAAACGGCAAAAATCTTCCTTTTACGCAATTAATTATGTATATTTATTTTTCTTCCCCTAACAGCAACTGATTACTATTGTAAAGTATCATTCGAAAAAAAAAGTCTAATGTTATTTATTTTTAATAATTACTGTACACACACGTCAAATAATAAAACAATTACCGGATATCGTTTTGTTAATTAGGTATGTAGTTGGGTGGTTCACGGTAAGTACTTTCAAAATACACTAATCTTCGGTTTGCATAGAGGATAGGCCCTATCACCAAATTATTACAGAATTTATTTTTTAGAGACGCATAACAAATATAATTTTTCATCCACTTAATTTCTCCACATTCTTTGATTTTGAATAGCTTCTTACAACATTCTAATCACTTAAAAGCGCTACTTAATATTGAACATTTCTAAATAACGAAAATTCTACTCCTAAAAACCTACAGTGTGGTCCGTGTGCGATTATCTTGAAAAACCGACAGCCATACTTATTGACCTAATTCGAAGCCTAGACTCAGCCAAATGGTGCAGAAGCCAGGCTGGTCCAGATTGCAGGGATGCACCGCAGTCGCCGACCTCACGTGTACTGAGTGATATACAGCATGAGCTATGGGAGAGCGGATGTACAAATGTAGATGCTGTACATTGACGCTTTAGAAGGTATGAGAAGAAGCCAGGCTGTTTCAGTTAGCACCGCTGGATGCGTCACTGCAGTGCACTCGCGTGCACTGAGTGATAGATATAGTTTGAGCTTGTTAGAGCGTATCTTTTAATGTAGACACTGTACATCGACGCTCTATTATAAGGCATGAAAAGAAAACAGGCTGTTTCAACTTCAACAGCTCGGAATGCATCGCTGTAGTCGCCAACCTCTTACGTACGAGTCATGTATGTATATACTATATACGTGAGATAGCTTAGCACGAGTGTGAGATAGCTTCAGCTGTTGCGGTAGCGAATAATTATGTCAGAAAACGAATGCTGTACATCGACGCTCCGTTAATAAATGACTACAACAAAAACTCTACATATTGAATAGGTAACAAACATGTGTAAATCAAAATCCACTAAAACTAACGTCGGTGTAAATGTAAGTTAACAATCAATCGTTGCTTGTGGATTATAATTCCATGATTTGAAATTTTGTACCTATTTTAAATTCTAATAATGTAATGAAAAGTTTGAATGTAAATTGCAACATGTTATGTACTTATTGCATATTTTGGACTGTTGCACTTTAAGTAATGTATTTAAGTAAGCAACGCAATGTATTTCAAATCTAAGTTAACTGCGAGGCTGCCATGGTATGGAGGCTCGCCCCTCCCGCCCTCTCAAAGAGGGCAGCCCTCAGTCCTCTCGCCTCCTCCGCGTCGATCGCACGCGCGCGTACAGTGCCCTCTATTGTATCAAAAAACGTGCAGTGTGCCAATTTATCACATAAAAACAATCGGATTTTCATTCCTGTAAGTCTTTATCCCGTAAGGTATGTTATTTAAGACTTTTCATGCCCTCTAAAAGTCTCTAGATTGATGAATCTCGGCTTAAGTGGGATTGTGCGGAGATGAAGTTGTGTTTTTCAATTCAAACACCTGTTTTGCCTCGCAAACGTGACTGCCATGTCTGATTTTATCGTTTTACGCATTTGCCGGTGTACAGTTACTTGGCTTATCAAATTAAAACAGGAAGTTGAAAAAGGTTTTCGATATTGTGGTTTTCAGATTAGCCGCTCCGCTATGTTGTTACCCGATTCCCGTTTTGTAGAGAAAAGTGTTTTCGTATGTAAAACTCGCCTAGCAAGTACCTATACCTAACAGCCAGTGTGTTAGATTCAATATTATGCATCAACATTTTTGGTGACGGACTTCGTTCAATAAATTCTATTCTCCTAAACTAGAAATATAGGACTAGGAAGGTGAGCGATTTGTTATTTACTTATATTTTTAATTACCTATTTTGCAACTTTACAGTCTACATATGTTAAGACAACTGTGCGGATAATTTTCTTCGCCACGTATTGATTTTTTAAACAGTATTTTCGCATAAATAAAATTTTGAATAGCATTCAGGCATGCTACGCCGAAAGAAAAAGGCTGAAGTAGCTATATGTACGTACATAGTACAGCTATATGTAGAATACATGGATTTATAGAATTTACAATAAATAATTAGGAATTCTTAAAAAACTAACTGTAGATAGGTTCGCTTTAACTAGATTCAATTATGTTTATTATGAACCATTTAAAATTTTCTATTAAAGAGTTTAAAGTGTTTAAGCTTCTGTAAATGACATTTAATGTAAATAAACTTCAAACGCAAGGGTTAATAGAGGTTCCGATGGCCCGGATATTAATTAATTTTAAAGGTCTCAAAGGTAGATCCTCTGAGGATTTATGAGGATGATTTGCTTTAGGTCGAAGGAAAGGAGTTAACATTAAATTACACTAATTTGAATACGATACCTAATTTAATTGTATTTTTGTTTAAGTAGATATACCTATTTTACAAGTAGCTAAGCTCATTCACTTGGCACTTTAAACCTTCTAAAGGTGCATTCAGACCAAACGAATCACGTTTTGTATAACGATCGAATTTCGTAGAGTAGGGGGTTAGAATAGCGAATGCTCGTTTGGTCTGAATGCACCTTAAATAGAAGGTAAATGGTTCGCAGTCATCAGAAGGGGCGTTTAATGGCGCCTTCAAAATGAATACCTACATAAATATACGCCAAACTTAAGATATTTATTTATTAATCTATAGTATCTATACCATAGGATATTAAACCAACAACCAAACAAGGCTTAGGTAGAGCAAGAAAAGCTTTATTACAGAGTAAACCTCTGCTTTGGCTCCAACTAAGAATGTGATTGTGAACCCTACAAAATATCAAAGTGGTCGTTAAAGCACAACAGTCTGTAATGCCCATGACATTACAGTCGTGTTCACACCGTCTGGCGCGGCTGATGGTGGCGTCAAAACTAGAGGCAGCAGTTCGGAACGCTCTCAAGGCAACATCCTTTCTCTCGTGACCTATTTGCTTGATGAGGTTTGAGTCGGTTCCTGTTTTTAGACCGCAGTTTCTACCTATCTATTAAGGCTTTATAGGGCACCGGTTTCTAAAACGACCCTAAAGCACTATCATTTTGTATTTTTTTTCTTGTACAGAATTTTTCGTACTGATGGCGTTGAGGCTTGAACCCACGATTTTTTTGAGTCTTGCCCGTTAAAGGGTTAAGGCTTAGGAAAATGAACTCTTTCTTTTCAACAACCTTCAGAAAAGGAGGTTCTCAATTCGAAAATTTTTATGTTTTTTATCTCAGAATTTCCGGCTGGGTGAACCGATTTTGATGATTCTTTTTTTATTTAAAAGCTGATGCTCAACGATTGGTCCCATTTTAATTTGGCCCAGCTCTGATAATGGCATCTATGAGAAAACGAAATAAATGACAAATTTGCATTAAATAACTATGTGCCCGACAAATGGACGAATAACTATCTATCAGCCAACCGATTTCGATAAGTAATTTTTCGATAAGATGGAATCTGGGAGAAATCGGTTAAGGTCGGTTTTTTATTCAATATCTATTATACATCCTTAATTCATTTAATTAATTTAGGTTATTTTTGTAGTGGAACATATACATTTTCATCCCTTCCAAGTCAGGGTTAGTTAGGTATTACTAAATAACTTTTCTTGGTCATTTCATTATTTTAATCTTGATTTATTCACGCTTCGTATACATGTATCAGCTTAAGTAGCTACTGGGGTTTAGTTTAATCCATCTTCAGCTAATCTGTTTTATTATCAAAGCTATAAAATAGTAATTTATTTAAAGTGCGATAAAACTAGTAACTATTTAACAACATATCCATGATACCTAGTAAGTACGTACCTACTGTTATTCTTATCAAGTTGTTATCACCTTGAAGCTCGGTACATTGTTGTATCACCTTAAGGTAATATATACTTATATCCTGGAAGTCAATGACAAGCTGAGACGTGATCAAAATGATAATTTAATATGATGCTTACAAAAGATGTCACTGATTATGACTATTATGAGAACACTTAGATACATTAGGTAATTTAACTACCATTTCAAAACTGGAATTTGTTTTCACTATGTATCTAATATTATTAGTAAAAGACGAATATATTTTTAACTAATTTTTGAATTTCTCCATTGGTAGGTATTCAAATTGTCTCAGTTACGTGAAGAATTGGATTTCTAATATATCAATTTAATGTTTAAAACTAGACCTTACGTAGTATTGACTGACTGACGTAGGGTAGTAGTAGTATACTTACCTACTTCTATTTACACATAAAAATTAGAAAAGTAGGAATTTTATGACCAACTTCGTAGAAAGCTTTAAAAGTTGTAGACATTTACTTCGCCTATCCATACCCATAGGCAACCTTATATTATATTGTATCGGAAGACTTTTTACAAAGTACTCGTATC
>JALPQI010012200.1:0-38375 GCA_025490895.1 Thaumatotibia leucotreta
GTATCATATTTTCTTTAGGTACTCAATCAACTAAGGGAATTAAAATCAACTTCATTAACATTTGAAACAGACTAGCAAGTCTATCTATGTACTTACTACTTTACTAGCTAGTAACTGACATAGTTCTACAATAGTAAAAATGAAACACTTCACTTCAACAAAAACAACAAATGGGTTGCAGTACTCACAGCAGTTACAATACTCCAGATGCTACACCGAGCAATAGAGTCTTAACAACCACCTCCATGGCTGTCGGACAATCAAAACGCATTGACCACTTACACCATTAAACCAAACGCACGCCACTCACAGTCGTGGCCGCACTGAGACGGAAAAATAGATCCGATTTTACACCTACGACTACGAATGATAAATGGTGTATGTAGTCAGAGAAAACTGAACCCAACAAAAATGTAAATGGTTTCATTCCACGATTGCAAACTATAATGACTAATTCTAGTACCCACCATTTTAATTGAACTAAGGTAGTCAAACGGAAACTATTGACGGTCCAAATAATAAGAAATGATTATCATCATCATCACCATAACCACCATCATCATCACAATAACCATCATCATCATCATAATAACCATCATCAACATCATAACCACCATCATGATCATAACAACCATCATCATCATAACCACCATCATCATCATAACCACCATCATCATCATAACCACCATCATTATCATAACCACCATCTTCATCATAACCACCATCATCATAACCACCATCATCATCATAACCATAATCATCATCATCATAATCATCATCATCACCATCATCTCCACCATCATCATCATCACCACCATCATCATCATCATCATCATCACCATCATCATCATCATCATCACCACCACCATCATCATCATCATCATCATCACCACCATCATCATCACCATCATCATCATCATCACCATCATCATCACCATCATCATCATCATCATCCTATATCAGAAATTGTTAAAATAGATCTCAATGCGTTTAATAAAACTTTAAAGTCTTTAATAAACTTGCGTAACCTTACGTTATTGCTGTCTAATTTAGTTTTAATGTTGCATTTCTTGCTCAAGTTTTAACTCTATAGAATCGAAAGGGTAGAAGCCCTCGATGACTCAACAACATTAGCTCAGGGCTCAAATAGCTCAACAAAATGTGAACTCCTCACCGGATTGACAACGTGTCTACACCACGCGCTGCACCACGTGTTCACGGTAGGCAGCAGCGACACCAGCCATCAGCCTCTGCCGCGCCGTGGGGACATGATGACAGCAATAACTTGCAGGTCGGCAGCTCGCTCCAATTCACCATGTTGAACTGTAATCATTAAATTGTACGGTATCAGTTTTATCACAGAGATAATTTGCATGCGAGCTCTCAACTTAACCTGATCACAAAAATAAAAAGTTGAGGTTAGGGTATTGGTATCCTTTGGTAACTTTGTATTAAAATAATAATGGGCTTCACTTTACTACAACCAAGTTAATCTCGCAAAGATTAAAACGTTTTTGTAAACACAAAAACTTCACGCTAAAAATAGAAATGTCAAACTGTTATTTCTTTAAATTAATGCTTCGAATTTTGCATTAAAACAATTGGAACGAAACCTGTCCTTGTACATCCGTTGCTCCAAAAGCAACTCCCGAAGAGCTGGAGTCTTTATTCTCCTTAATTTCCTGGACGTTTCACAAGAAATTGTGGTAGTTTCATCGCAACAGCATAGTCGTCATGAACGGAACTTCTGGCTACTATGAACGTGTTGTTCTTGAAATTGAAACATTCTGAGCTCGTTTCATTGCCACAACATAGTCATCAGTATCATCAATTCATCACGAACGAAATCATCACGAAACATTCTGTAACATAAATTTCACACGCATAGAAAACTTAAAAAAACAGGCATACGAAATCTCTAATCAATTTTTGGTAGACCACAAAACAAAACCACGGGTTACTTGCCCGTATTTCAGAACTGGTAGTATTTCAAAAGTCAGAAAAGTAACAAGTATGAGCCATGATATTCTTTGAAATTATTCAAATTACTGTTTTTTTTTGTGAAGTGGGTGGAATACCTACCCACACGTATTGCAACAATAGAAATTCCTTAAAAAAACTAATTTTATATCTCAAATTACGTCTCGAAACAGACTTTGCTTCAAAAGATACGAGTAGTTTACACCTTACACCAAATAAAAAGTAACGATAGTTCAACCTTACCGATTGTCGATGATTTCAAACCTCACTCTTTACGTGTGGTACATTTACCATCACCACTTATTGTAGGCGATTAGTCAACATCCCGCTTTCTGATGTCAGAAGGACAGCCGAGAACAGGGGAGGCGAATATTTTATTCCTACTCATCGTACCTACTTACAAAGGTGTATACTATGCATGGACGCACATAATTAAACACAAGGTAAATTACAATCTTTTATTATACTGGTTCACAAATGATAAACCTCTGTCGTGAGAAGAACCAGCAAGAAACTCAGACGGTCTTACATTTTCCAAACTTTAAATAATCACAACAAGTACACACTTAAAACAAGACTATTTACAACACTATAAACTATACTGATAGAAAACGACTGGAGAGTTATAAGCTTGCGTCCATGCATCATTTACTCAACCCTGGAATGCTTTATTCCAACTCTAAATCAAGAATGAATCCCTGAACACTGCGCTAGTGACCTTTTATACCGTGCGCTCACAAACTACTGTTTCATAGGCGGGTAGATCCCAACATGACGTTTTATGTCTACCTGCATGGACCAAGCAAAGAACATCTCAAGCAAAACATTGCTTATCGTTTTCTAGATTTTATCACTCTTAACAAATTAAATGTAAACATTGCAAATAAGACTATTCTTATTGTAAATAAGACTATTCAGACGTTCGACGACTCGACATGTCGTACACGTCTGCGCCAACTGAAGCATGTCTCCGACATGTATGTATAAAAAAATTGATTTAGGTACCAACAAAGAAATACCATGCATATAGGGATTGCAATCCAGCAGTGTTTTCAATCCAGCTGGATTTTTGCTGGATCGGCGTCAATCCAGCTGGATCCAGCGCGGATCCAGCAGATAGTAAAAATACGAAAAAAAAACGACTTTTTGCAATAAAACAGATTAATTATTAGTAATAATATTTAATATAATGAAAAGGAGGATAATAACGCGCAATTTTGTGACCATTATATATTAAAAAAAAACTTATAAAAAATAAAATTATTAACTAGCTTTGCTCCCGCCTTAGTTTTCGAAATTTTTTTTTTTTTTGTCGCAACGCAACCCAGAAAACTTTTCCCCAAAATCAAAAATGGCCGATATATTCGACCACAAATTAAAAAAAATATTTCACACAACATTCATCGTAATTTTGTTCACCAAAACCAAATTTTATTTAGGAGCCGATATCTTGGTAATTATCAAGATTGAAGAAAAGTTGTCCATACAAAACTTGCTTATTTTAGCGTCCTCTATACGATAGCATAAAAAATACGTGTTATAATAACACCACCCCCATCAAAAAATTTCCCGCGCCGCCTTTGCTATACTCTGACCCGTCAGGTCAGTAGCTTATAAGTATAGGATAAACTACAATAGGATAAATACAAAGTTAGGAAATACGATTATTAGGATTATCGATCATTAGGCTTACTGACAATTATGGTACATGACTATTATTGCATCGAACATTAGGATGAATAATTGATATGGAAAATGATGATTAGGATATAACGCATTAGGGAAAACAAAAATCATCCATACGATATTAGGAAAATTAAAGATATGGCATATGAGCGTTAGGACAAATGATCATTCGGACATAAAACGTTAGTGAATGCAAAAATAGGTCAAAAAACATTAGGGATCCAGATATAGATCCTATTTTCTTTATTTGAAACCTTTTAGTGTGCCCCTTAGTTTAAAATTGGATAGAATTTCAAAAACCGACTCCGCAGAGTGCTGAAGCTTCGCTCCGGGGACGACCCGTAATATCACCATCTGAAAACTCGCTGTACCTTAGCCCCGTCACCCCACGTGAAGTTTTCAAACTAACTAAATGTCTCAAAAATAAAAGAAGTTCCCTATTTAGTAAAAAAAATGAGCTGAAAGCTTAACCCCTCCTTTGACACTTCTCATTAACCAGTCTTTTACAGAAGGAACAGTCCCACCCAGATCTCCTTAAAATGTCCGTTATATTAAACCTTTATACAAAAAAAGGCAATCACAATGAATGTAGTAATTACCGCCCCATACCCTCTTCTACAAACTTTTTCCAATTTTTTTAAAACCGCTATGTCAAACCGATTACATTCCTTTTGTGAAAAGGTCGCTCAATATCGTCAGCAGTCTTCAAGTACATAAACAAAGTTTTAAACACAATAAATGACAGAAAATATGCTTGCAAAGCTTATGATTGTGTTTTACATATAAGATATTTTATTGAAAATTTATTTGGAATAGGTTTTAGAGGCAGAGCTCACAACTACATTACAGGTACCATACAAACATTTCAATCACATAAAACGAATATTACTCGACCAACACCCCAAGGCAGTGTTCTCGGTTGTGTTTTATTTTTAATTAAATAATAGCTTAAATACAACATACAACCATTCAAAATATATTGTAATCTGGTTGGACGATTACAATTTAAAGCTTAATTTCAATAAAAGCAAACTCATGCAATTTAGACCCTACCAAAAACGTAGCATAAGCACAGATTTCTCATTCCGAAGCACTACATTAGGGTCGGGTCCACACGTTCCCACTTCTAGGCATACACATTGATTCAACCATAAATTGGAAGGAGCACACGTATTAACCACGGCCACCAAGGGCCAAGCGCGGGATCGCGGAACCGTTTTAAACACGACGTAAAATAAGTTGTATTAGTTAATGTAAAGTTAATTATGCATTTTTTTGGCGAATTTTATTTGCGGATCCGCAGCGCTGGATCCTGCACTTGCTGCTGGATCCAGCAGACCGTAAAATGCGCTGGATCCAGCTGGATTGCTGGATGCTGGATCCAGCAATTGCAATCCCTACATGCAGATAATTAATCACGCAATTTGTCAGATAAATGCTTGCGTAACATGCGCTTGAAGGTAAACTTAGTCTGTGCCTTTCTGACATTGAGTGGAAGCTCATTCCAAAGACGTATGGCCTGGAGAGTGAAGGAATTGGCCACGAAACCAGTGCGATGGGGAGGAATGAAAAGTTTAAGCCTACGGGATGTACGGAGAGCAGAACAACCTGTGCGAGCAGTAATAAATTTGAATTTCGATCTGAGATATTAAGGAGTGGTGGGAATGGGATTAAAAAGAAGAGAGTATAGCGTACATAAAAAACGAAGCGCTCTGCGCTCACGTATGGGGAGCCAGTTTAACTTTTTACGATACACAGATACGTGATCGTACTTCCGGAGGCCAAATATGAACCTAATACAGTTATTGAGAAGTCTGTCCAGCCTATTAAGAGCGACCTGAGTGGCATTAGAGTAACACACATCAGCATAATCAATGATGGGAAGGACAAGCGCTTGCACTAAAAGGACCTTTGTTGATACTGGGAGAAAATTATTGAATCTAGAGCGATCTCAATGAATTCGTTACTCTGCGGCATACATCAGATACCTGGGGTTCCCACGTAAGGCCACTATCCATGATCAGGCCTAAGTTTTTCACGTGAGGCGACAGTGGTATGATGACATTCTCAAAACGAACTGGCGCCACGCGAGATATATCTACCAAAGCAAGCATTCGGGGACTACCAATCACAATAGCCTGACATTTAGATGGGTTTACCGTGATCCCAAACGAGCTTGACCATGCAGAAAGACGGCTTAGATTATCGTTCATAATAGAAACTGCATGATCGATGTCCTTGATGCCTGCCCGAGTATACAACTGCAGATCGTCAGCATAAAGATGGTAAGAGCAGTCAAAGTTGGAGGCGATCATATTGACAAAAATTGAAAAAAGGAGAGGAGAGAGAATGCCGCCCTGTGGAACCCCAGACAGGAGATCACACCAGCCAGAGAAAGACTGACCGGATCGAACGGATTGCTGGCGGTTAAGCAAATAGGACGAAAACCACTGAGCCGCTGACGATGATATATTTAAGCGATTAAGGCAAGCTAGTAGTAGTTCGTGGTTAACGGCATTAAATGCATTTGAGAAGTCAACCAATACTAACAACGTTATTTGTGACAACTCCATACCTTGCCTTACGTCCTCAACAACATTGAGCAGAGCTGTACAAGCAGAGTTGGGCATTTCGTAATCAATTCCCGATTACAATATTACTTGATTTTACTTTGTAATGTACTTATGGGTAGCATATTACTTGTAATGTAATGTCGTGAAACGGAATATTACAATGACGTATGAAGGAGTCAGTAATAATCTATAGCATATTAGCATTACTAATACTTTGGAATCAACATGTCGATTCAAAATTACTGGAATCGTTGACCATACTTCTAGATTACTTTTTAATTACTTTAATGTTAGGACGTGCGAATTTTAATATTATTTTCACTCCGAATCGCTAAACTGAAGTGGCAGTGGGCGGGGCACATTGCGCGTAGAACCGATGGCCGTTGGGGCGGGAAGGTTCTTGAGTGGCGGCCGCGTACCGGAAGGCGTAGCGTGGGTAGGCCCCCCACAAGGTGGACCGATGACCTGGTGAAGGTCGCAGGAGTCCGCTGGATGCGGGTGGCGCAGGACCGGTCATTGTGGCAATCTTTGGGGGAGGCCTATGTTCAGCAGTGGACGTCTTTCGGCTGATATGATGATGATGATGATGATGATGATACAGGTATGTACAGTCGGAATCCGACTGTAGGGTCCATTAGATCCAAGATGGCGACACATTTTTGCAATTTTTGTCATTATACTCGATTTCGACTAATTCACATACGTGGAATCCGAATTTAGGGTTCATTTTAAGATCCAAGATGGCGGCACAATTTTTTTCTGTTTTTTTGTCATTTTTGTCATTGTACTCGTTTTCGACTAAAACACATACGAGGAACCCGAATTTAGGGTCCATTTTAAGATCCAAGATGGCGGCACAATTTTTTTCTTTTTTTTTGTCATTTTTGTCATTGTACTCGTTTTCGACTAAAACACATACGTGGAACCCGAATTTAGGGTTCGTTTGAAGATTCAAGATGGCGACACAATTTTTAGCAATTTTTGTCATACTAGTTTTTGACTAATTCACGCACGTGGAATCCAAATATTCTATTTTCACTAGGTAGGTCCTTAGATCCTAGATCTTAAATTGACGATAAATTCGTGTATGTAAGAACGACTACAATGTCAATAATTACAAAAAAAAAGAAAAACATTGTACCGCCATCTCGGATGTTAGAATGGACCCGAAAATCGGCTTCCACGGATGCGAATTAGTCGGAAACGAGTATAATGATGAAAATTGCTAATAAAAAAGTTGCCGCCATCTTGGATCTTAGAATGGACCCGAAAATCGGATTCCACGTATGCGAATTAGTCGAAAACGAGTATAATGATGAAAATTGCTAAAAAAAGTTGCCGCCATCTTGGATCTTAGAATGGACCCGAAAATCGGATTCCACGTATGCGAATTAGTCGGAAACGAGTATAATGATGAAAATTGCTAAAAAAGTTGCCGCCATCTTGGATCTTAGAATGGACCCGAAAATCGGATTCCACGTATGCGAATTAGTCGGAAACGAGTATAATGATGAAAATTGCTAAAAAAAGTTGCCGCCATCTTGGACCTTCGAATGGACCGAAAATCGGATTCCACGTATGCGAATTAGTCGGAAACGAGTATAATGATGAAAATTGCTAAAAAAGTTGCCGCCATCTTGGATCTTAGAATGGACCCGAAAATCGGATTCCACGTATGCGAATTAGTCGGAAACGAGTATAATGATGAAAATTGCTAAAAAAAGTTGCCGCCATCTTGGATCTTAGAATGGACCCGAAAATCGAATTCCACGTATGCGCATTAGTCAAAAACGAGTATAATGATGAAGATTGCAAAAAAAAGTTGCCGCCATTTTGAATCTTAAAAATATACTACATTTTCAGAATACGTTTTTAACATTCATGAAACTGCTAGGATGTCAGATATCAACTAGAATGACATATAAATCAAAAACAGTTTCTTTGAGTAATAGTAACAAAATTACTTTGTAAGTAATGCAGATTACAGAAGTACTTGATTACGGTGGATTCAATATTACAGTAGCTGATTACAATACCGATCCCAAAGGAATGGATTACAGGCGTAACCATAGTACAGCATTACAGTAATTTTTATTATACTAGTAATTCATTACTGAGGAATCGTCATTACTGGAATGTAACCCTGTAATTAATTCCAAAAGGAATTGATTACGCCCAACTCTGTGTACAAGTACTATGCCCAGGACGAAAACCTGATTGAAACGATGAGAGAAGTTGGTTTGAGAAGACATGAGTCGAAAGTTGTCTATGAACTATTGCTTCTAAAACTTTTGAGAGAAACGGAAGAATGGAAATAGGGCGATAGTCTTTAAGTAAACTGGGGTTGGAAATCTTGGGAAGTGGTAAGACATAGGCTTTCCGCCATGCTGAAGGAAAAACCCCAGAAGACAGTGAATAGTTAACAATATATGTTAAAACTGGAAGAACGCACTCTAAGATGCTAACAATCATTAATCTGCTCAAGTCATCAATAAATTTCAACTGGGTTTTTATACTTAATTAAAATTATTTTTACCACGCTCACTCGCAAACAACAAATCAATCAATATAATCAAATTAATCAATATATTGATTTAAACTTTCATGATTATCACTCATTTTAATGACAATCGGGTCTTTATCGTGTAAACTTACGTTTATTCCTCATTTTAATGACAATCGGGTCTTTATCGTGTAAACTTACGTTTAATTTTTTCCTGACGTTTCGGGGATGACGTTACACCCGTGGTCACAGGCAGACTGGCGAGAAAATGTATCAACGCCTTCGAGCTGCGCGGGTTTTTTGAACTACCCGCACTTGATCTTGATTATTCACTTCTAGGCTAGGGGTGTCATTAAGCCTACACTCAGGATAAAAATAAACGTAAGTTTACGCGATTAAGACCCCGTTTGTCATTAAAATATGAAATCAATCAAAACAGGGTGTTACATTAGTCGTGATACAAATTGTGAAAAACCTGTTAAGATGGTCTTTCTGAACAAGGTTTCCTATGGGACCTATATGAATGTCGCGAAAAAAAAATTACGATTTTCATACAGATCGGTACAGAAGTGTTCATGATTTTCAGTCTCGTTTCATTATTATGTAAACACATTTGTAAGAGATCAGTCTGAAAAAATGTATACATATTAATGAACTCGAACTGTACTAGTCTTAAAAAAAATAAAGATTTCCATATGGGTCCCGAAGGAAACCTTGTTCAGAAAGACCATCTTAACAGGTTTTTCACAGTTTGTATCACGACTAATGTAACACCCGGTATTACAATAAAACCACAAGTCATAATTATTTGGCTTTAAAGTTATCTGATTATTAACAATTATAGAAAAAAACCTTCAGTTCCATCTTGTAGCCATTTTTGGTAGCTCATGGCTGGCTTCCAAATGAGTAACATATTCCTGATTCGAAGCTGACTACAAAATGGTAATTATTTAGCCCCATCTTGTAGCCTGGTTTGGTAGCTGGCTTTTAAATAAGAAAAAATATTCCTGATTCGAAGCTGGCAATGAAACGGGAATTCTGAAGTCGTAGGAAGTAGCTGGCGTTTAATCTTTGTGTCAGGTATTTTCCAAACTGCAATGTATAGCGATCTTTTATGGAAAAGGAATCAGCGTACTACACTACAGCATCTCAAATACACCCATGAACAGCAATTTTCTTGAGACCAAAAATAATAAAAACTTTAATGAAAGTTTTTGAAATTACAGCCTCTCAATCTTCAATAGAAAGAATTTACGAAGTGATAAAATCAGCGTCGCACACTGGACGATAAGAGAATCGTTCCCATTTGGTAGCTGGCCACAAGATAGGAAAACACGTTTCTTATTTCGTAGCTATAACTACCAAATATGGCTACCAGATGGGACCAAAATCTGAAAAACAGTAATTGTCACGTTCAATAATTAAAAACAAATCTAAAAATAATGAATCCTTCTAATCAATTGGACTTGCGTTTTTTTTTTGTAAATTATTTAAAGTGCGCTAACAGACGACATTTCAGTATTTTTTACAATTAAACAACAAACATAATTAAAGAAAGTTACCTGATTATTAACAATTAAATAAACAATCAGAAAAAACGTCGCATTAATAGGTATTAATGTAATGAAATTTAAAACGTATGTGTCAGCGCTTTCTTCTTTCAGTAGTCTTCTTCGAATCAGGAATATTATTCTCATATGGAAGCCAGCTATGAGCTATCAAACCTGGCTACAAGATGGGACTAAGGCACTGGTCTAACCGCGAGCTACTAAGCTATGAACTATCGGCTACAAACACGAACAAAACATGCACACTCCCGTGTAAATAAAAGAGACACGGCGATACTCGCCCAGCTATCAGCTATCACCGCCGATCGAGTATCGCCGTGTCTCTTTTATTTACACGGGAGTGTGCATGTTTTGTTCGTGTTTGTAGCCGATAGTTCATAGCTTAGTAGCTCGCGGTGAGACCAGTGCCTAAAAGTTGTTTTCTGTAATTGTTAATTATCATATAACTTTAAAGCCAAATAATAATGTTTTCTGGTTTTATTGTAACATTGATTGATTTGTTGTTTGCGAGTGAGCGTAGTAAAAATAGTTTTAATTACCTAACTATAAAAACAAGAGTTGAAATTTATTAAATTGTTTATACTCAGACTGATTTTTAATTTTTGAATCCCAATTTGGGGACCGCTATTTAGAGTTTGTGTGGTAAGGGTAAAGTCGTATATTATTATTAATTTCCGTACAAAGTACAACCCACGTACAACCCCAGTCTCTTTGCATAAACTCTAATCTACCATTGTATTTGGAAATAGGGCGATAGTCTTTAAGTAAACTGGGGTTGGAAATCTTGGGAAGTGGTAAGACATAGGCTTTCCGCCATGCTGAAGGAAAAACCCCAGAAGACAGTGAATAGTTAACAATATATGTTAAAACTGGAAGAACGCACTCTAAGATGCTAACAATCATTAATCTGCTCAAGTCATCAATAAATTTCAACTGGGTTTTTATACTTAATTAAAATTATTTTTACCACGCTCACTCGCAAACAACAAATCAATCAATATAATCAAATTAATCAATATATTGATTTAAACTTTCATGATTATCACTCATTTTAATGACAATCGGGTCTTTATCGTGTAAACTTACGTTTATTCCTCATTTTAATGACAATCGGGTCTTTATCGTGTAAACTTACGTTTAATTTTTTCCTGACGTTTCGGGGATGACGTTACACCCGTGGTCACAGGCAGACTGGCGAGAAAATGTATCAACGCCTTCGAGCTGCGCGGGTTTTTTGAACTACCCGCACTTGATCTTGATTATTCACTTCTAGGCTAGGGGTGTCATTAAGCCTACACTCAGGATAAAAATAAACGTAAGTTTACGCGATTAAGACCCCGTTTGTCATTAAAATATGAAATCAATCAAAACAGGGTGTTACATTAGTCGTGATACAAATTGTGAAAAACCTGTTAAGATGGTCTTTCTGAACAAGGTTTCCTATGGGACCTATATGAATGTCGCGAAAAAAAAATTACGATTTTCATACAGATCGGTACAGAAGTGTTCATGATTTTCAGTCTCGTTTCATTATTATGTAAACACATTTGTAAGAGATCAGTCTGAAAAAATGTATACATATTAATGAACTCGAACTGTACTAGTCTTAAAAAAAATAAAGATTTCCATATGGGTCCCGAAGGAAACCTTGTTCAGAAAGACCATCTTAACAGGTTTTTCACAGTTTGTATCACGACTAATGTAACACCCGGTATTACAATAAAACCACAAGTCATAATTATTTGGCTTTAAAGTTATCTGATTATTAACAATTATAGAAAAAAACCTTCAGTTCCATCTTGTAGCCATTTTTGGTAGCTCATGGCTGGCTTCCAAATGAGTAACATATTCCTGATTCGAAGCTGACTACAAAATGGTAATTATTTAGCCCCATCTTGTAGCCTGGTTTGGTAGCTGGCTTTTAAATAAGAAAAAATATTCCTGATTCGAAGCTGGCAATGAAACGGGAATTCTGAAGTCGTAGGAAGTAGCTGGCGTTTTATCTTTGTGTCAGGTATTTTGCAAACAGCAATGTATAGCGATCTTTTATGGAAAAGGAATCAGCGTACTACACTACAGCATCTCAAATACACCCATGAACAGCAAATTTCTTGAGACCAAAAATAATAAAAACTTTAATGAAAGTTTTTGAAATTACAGCCTCTCAATCTTCAATAGAAAGAATTTACGAAGTGATAAAATCAGCGTCGCACACTGGACGATAAGAGAATCGTTCCCATTTGGTAGCTGGCCACAAGATAGGAAAACACGTTTCTTATTTCGTAGCTATAACTACCAAATATGGCTACCAGATGGGACCAAAATCTGAAAAACAGTAATTGTCACGTTCAATAATTAAAAACAAATCTAAAAATAATGAATCCTTCTAATCAATTGGACTTGCGTTTTTTTTTGTAAATTATTTAAAGTGCGCTAACAGACGACATTTCAGTATTTTTTACAATTAAACAACAAACATAATTAAAGAAAGTTACCTGATTATTAACAATTAAATAAACAATCAGAAAAAACGTCGCATTAATAGGTATTAATGTAATGAAATTTAAAACGTATGTGTCAGCGCTTTCTTCTTTCAGTAGTCTTCTTCGAATCAGGAATATTATTCTCATATGGAAGCCAGCTATGAGCTATCAAACCTGGCTACAAGATGGGACTAAGGCACTGGTCTAACCGCGAGCTACTAAGCTATGAACTATCGGCTACAAACACGAACAAAACATGCACACTCCCGTGTAAATAAAAGAGACACGGCGATACTCGCCCAGCTATCAGCTATCACCGCCGATCGAGTATCGCCGTGTCTCTTTTATTTACACGGGAGTGTGCATGTTTTGTTCGTGTTTGTAGCCGATAGTTCATAGCTTAGTAGCTCGCGGTGAGACCAGTGCCTAAAAGTTGTTTTCTGTAATTGTTAATTATCATATAACTTTAAAGCCAAATAATAATGTTTTCTGGTTTTATTGTAACATTGATTGATTTGTTGTTTGCGAGTGAGCGTAGTAAAAATAGTTTTAATTACCTAACTATAAAAACAAGAGTTGAAATTTATTAAATTGTTTATACTCAGACTGATTTTTAATTTTTGAATCCCAATTTGGGGACCGCTATTTAGAGTTTGTGTGGTAAGGGTAAAGTCGTATATTATTATTAATTTCCGTACAAAGTACAACCCACGTACAACCCCAGTCTCTTTGCATAAACTCTAATCTACCATTGTATCGGTCACTGTATGTTGGCTAGGCGTCCATCCCTCCACTGTCATACCAGCAGTTCACGTACTGTACAAAGTACGAGATGGCCTGCTACTGCGAACACCGAAGTTTGTAAATTTCGGGGATTTTTCTTCGTCACTTTAATGACGCCTTCATTGCCCGAAATTTAAAATTTGCGGATTTCGTAGTTCGCGGTAGGGATGCTGGATTTCCTTTCCTGCCACGAACGCTCCGGTACGCACACACGTCTGTGAAATGAAATACCTGCCAAAGTGTCCAAGTGTTCCTAAACGACTAATGTACGAAGCTTTTTTACGTTTCGACTTTCTTTGTAATTTTCCTAACGAATCATTCAAATTAGCACAGTGGATAGGGGTGGCAAAATATAAATGGCCTACAGGCGGCAAATTTCTAAATCCGGCACTGTGTGTTGTTATGCCTACTGTGCTTGCAGCCACTAAAGTGGTCAAGTATGCTGTCAAAGTATCTGTCTTGCTGACAGATACCTAAGGTTTATTTTCATTGTTCATTAGTATAGGAGCAACAACACATATACCTTAAGTACATCAATTATAAAATTACTAAAATGAGTAATAGCAGTAGTAAGTAAATATACTTTATTGTGCACCAAATACTTAATTAAAATATAAATACAGAAAACATGTATTGTTAGGCAACAACAGGCGGTCTTAATTAGTAGTCTTCATACTTTTCAGTGATAAGAGGGATGATAAACGCAATGGTGCAAGCAGTAAGTCGTCAAGAAAGAAATCTCCTGACAAGGAGAGAGACAGATCCAAGTCTAAGGAGAAGTCCATTAAACAAGAATCAGCTGAATATGATCTTGGCTCAGTTGACAAGGTATGTTCATTTTATATATTATGTAATATGTTGTCTAAGCTGTCACTATTAGCAGAGATAAAGGAACAGTTACAATTATTGAGTCAATAGCCTAGAATAAATACAGATTGTAGATATTTCTTTGAATGGTTTGTTGACATGTAACTTCTATTAGCCCACCTAACGAAGACCAAAAGCTGCCTCTCGGAGGAAATAACTCGTGTATAAGCGAATTTTGGCATAGTTGTAAGAAATGGTGTTTTAAACCACATACTAAAAGTACTGGTGGTTAGGGGTGGAGCTAAGGGGGGGAGGGGGGTGTAAAGGTCCTTATTTTTAATTTTTCGTAAATAACTCGTAAACCGTGGCTTATAGCAAAAAATGTTCTAGTACATAAGTAATCTACATAAAATTCTCTACAAAAAAGATATACGCATGTTTCCTCTGGGATCACTGAGTCATGAGATAAGAAAGCAAGAAGATGGACAATAAAGAAATAAACACGTTTGTTTAAGTAGGTATAGCACATACAGGATGCTCGCGAGCATTCCAAAAGATTTTAATGTTCAATTCCTGACCATATTTAGAGTCTTTAATGTTATGTAAAATTTCCTGGATTCGGCTTGGTTTCAGAGATAATCAACCTTTTTTTCGAAATAAGTTTTTCGACGTAACTCGTCATACAACTTATTTTTGATTGCAATGCTACCACAATGTGTTTTAATATGACCACACCTTTTGCCTGGCAATCAAAAAATGGGAATAGACTTGACGAAATAACCTGTCCCAAAAAAAAAATTCAAATCAATCATTTTAACAGATTGTTGTTATGATAAAAAGTACTGGAAATGTAAAAAAGTATGCAAAAAGTGTAAAAAAAAGAGAAAAAATTTTTTTTTTTTGGTGGTATTTCACATTAGGTCTCATAATATTTTTTGTTTGTTTTGATGTCTAGAATGTATAGTTAAAATCTTTTGACGATGGTTATAAGAATATTTTAGATTTAGAAGATAATTAGGAATTTTATTTTTACAAATAAGTATACAGGGCGCGCCCGGGCGCGAGCATTCCAAAAGATTTTAAGTATGCATTCTAGATATCAAAATAAACAAAAATGATTATGACACCTAATGTCAAATACCACCAAAAAAAAAATTTTTTTTCTCTTTTTTTTTTACACTTTTTGAATACTTTTTAACATTTCCAGTACTTTTTATCATAACAACAATCTGTTAAAATGATTTATTTGAATATTTTTATTGGGACAGGTTATTTCGTCAAGTCTATTCCCATTTTTGATTGCCAGGCAAAAGGTGTGGTAATATTAAAACACATTGTGGTAGCATTGCAATCAAAAAGAAGTTTTATGACGAGTTACGTCGAAAAACTTATTTCGAAAAAAGGTTGATTATCTCTGAAACCAAGCCGAATCCAGGAAATTTTATATACATTAAAGACTCTTAATATGGTCAGGAATTGAACATTAAAATCTTTTGGAATGCTCGCGAGCATTCTGTATGTGCTATACCTACTTAAACAAAAGTGTTTATTTCTTTATTGTCCATCTTCTTGCTTTCTTATCTCATGACACAGTGATCCCAGAGGAAACATGCACACATCTTTTATGTAGAGAATTTTATGTAGATTAATTATGTATTAGAACATTTTTTGCTATAAGCCACGGTTTACGAGTTATTTACGAAAAATTAAAAATAAGGACCTTTACACCCCCCTCCCCCCCTTAGCTCCACCCCTAACCACCAGTACTTTTAGTATGTGGTTTAAAACACCATTCCCTACAACTATGCCAAAATTCGCTTATACACGAGTTTTTTCCTCTGAGATTCCTTCGTTTGGTGTACTATATATAAAGTTTCTGTTTATAAAGTTGAAATTCTTTATTTCATGGGTTCTTAGGGACAAAGTATTAACCCCCCAATTCCCAGCTTGTTGTGGGAGCCAAGAGGTTAATATTTGTTAAGTTCTTTTTTAATATGTGTGTTTCCCTTCAGCACTTTTTCTTGGCAGTGGTGTATTTTAGTTGGGACGTAGCTTTTCACACAACTTAAACTTTAAAATTAAAATGACAACCAAAGTATTTGTAATAACAAGCAAAGTTTCAAATAAAAATACACATAATGATCTCCTCTTAAACCTCATCATATGTTTTTTTTCAACCATTTTGGTGTAGGGCCAGCCTTTTTCTAACTCCTCTTGGCTCTCAGTAACCAATTTTTCCCTGCTATCTTTTGTAAGTCACCTTGCCATCTTATTTGGGGTCTACCAACTGGCCGCTTTTTATCCCATGGTATCCAATTGAGTAGTCTTGCACCATGAACCCGGTTTACAGTTATTACATAATACTTAATATAATAATCAAAATATTGTATCACAAATCCCTGATTTCATTACTTTAACTTTGTTTGTTAAGTGACTAATTATAACGAAGAAATAAATATGACATTATTACTTATTACGTACAATTGAATGGCTAAATGATAATAATTTGAAAGTTAATTTGACGAAGACTAATTTTATTCAATTCCATACTGACCAAAGTGACTCACAAAATTTAAATATTTGTTACGATAATGTTTCCATCGAAGAGGTATACCACACAAAGTTTCTAGGGATAATCATTGATTGCCACTGCAGTTGGAAGAACCATGTGGATACTATCTGTATTAAAATTTATAGTTTCATTATATGCACTAAGAAACATTGCGAAGACAGTTTCTGTGCAAGCCACTCTTGTTGCGTATCATAGCTATGTAAGTTCTATTTTACGATATGGGATAGTTTTATGGGGAAATTGTTCTGATAAAGACCAGGTACTATTAGCACAAAAACGCTGTGTAAGAGCTATATTTTCTTTAGAGTCATGCCAACCCTTTTTTATTGAAAATATGATCTTGACTGTTCCATGTGTTTATATTTTAGAGGTATCTCTTTTTGTACACAAATACAGATCCCAGTTTGTAGAAGTACAGCAGCTGCATACCCATAATATTCGGACACAGTACCTGCATAAATTGTATAAACCTGCTGCCAAATTAGCACTTAAGTCCAATAATTGTTATATAATGTGCATCACAATCTATAATAAGATACCTGATAGTATTAAGTGTCTCGGACTAAAGTTATTTAAAAATTATGTAAAAAAAATATTACTAGGCAAATGTTATTATAGAATTCGTGATTTTTTGAATGATTATTTATAAATTTAATCTACTTTATCTTATAAGATTTTGACATTGTTTAATTTTTTTATTTTATTTTATAATAAGTTGTATGTATGTACAGTGCAAAGGTAGGGATTGGTGCTCCTACTAAAATAATTAACTGCAACAACAACAGCAAAATGTTACCCAATCAATCCACATGCAAAATAAATCATTTCATTTCTAATATTTATCTATAAGTCCATAAAGTGTGCATAAAGTGTGTGTGCGTATAGTGTGCCATGTGGTGACGGCAGTAAGAACACATTTGTCACCACCCCAACTCCTCCTGCGGGTGTCGTAAGAGTCGACTAAGGGATTGAAGTGTCACTGACCACTATATAAAAGATTTATGATGGGCAGCAGCGTCATCATAGTGGACACATTACTGCGATCGCCAATCCGCTTGCCCAGCGTGGCGATTATGGGCATTTACCTCCTAATGCGTCTATATGCAAAGTTAATAGGAGAGGCCTACGTCCAGCAGTGGACTAATATAGGCTAGTGATGATGATGATGGCCTAATTTTTGATATATTTGTTTTAAATTTTTTATGAATGTAGAAAATTTAAAATAAAAGTATATTTTTCTGATTTTTTTTACTATTATACAGTGGCAGTCAGTTAATTAGGCACACGGTTAATATGTATACAAATCCCTGATATTTATCAATAAGTCGATAAAACAGTTAGGTCAGTTCCTCTGACAGTTTGATTTTGGCTATGAAGAATTTTATTCCGCTCATTGGTTATAATTATATGGTCGCAAGGTAACTGAACCATAATGAATAACTTTTTGTAATAGGAAGAAGAGCAGGTCCGCTTAGAAGCCGAAATGCAGAAGCGTCGCGACCGCATCGAGCGCTGGCGGGCCGAGCGCAAGCGGAAGGAGCTCGAGACCGCCAAGAAAGAGGTGCAGAAAGGCAGCCTCGTCAGCAACATACAGATGCCGGCCAAGAAGTGGTCTCTGGAGGACGACTCTGGAGACGAAGGTGAAATTGCTCGCAATGGTATTTATGTCATTTTTATTTTTTTAATTTTAAGTTATTTATTGTGTGGAACAAGTCAGATTGTTTTATTAAATATTTTTTGAGTTGTGTTTTTAAAGTAGCAACAATATTAAATGTCATGATACCAGAGCTTTTTTTTTGGTTCAGGCATCAGCCGCAAAAGCTGAGGATGTGGGTTCAAATACCACCTCTGTATGACATCTAATATTAAAATTTTATGTTATTATTAACAATACAACAAAGCAACCTTTGTACTTTATAGGGATGGATCAACTAAGATGCAGTGGGGTAATTTCAAAAGACATAAAAAATCATATCAATCCATTCCATTCAATTATTTCCATCATATCAAGATTCCCCTAGCAGAATTACGGAGCATTTTTAACATTTGAAATTACCAGACAGCATCTTATTTCTTCTTGTTATTACGTCCTGTAACCTAGGTGACAAATGTCGCATAGTTTGCTAGAAGAAAATTCGATTTGGATAATCTTTAGCATGGTTTACTAACATGATTATATTTATCTTGTGTATTTTTTGTCTTAATTATTGATATTATTGTACATACTTTTGAGATCTTTTATTTTATAGAATTTTGTTCTTCAAGCTTTAGTATACAAAATCCATTAAAAAAACTAACCAGGTTTCTATTATAAGGTATACACAAGTCTTATTTTGTCTCAGGTGAAGATGCTGAAGGCAAAGAAAAAGCCTCCGCTGAGGAAAAAATGGAGGTAGAGGATGAGATTGATCCATTGGATGCTTATATGCAAGAGGTCCAACAGGTAAACCATTTAATAAACATATCATGCACGTTCATGTATAGCCCATCCACTTTTTAAGACCAATTTCACTATACAAATATTTTGGCGAACTAGACGTGACTAAAGTGACTTAGGATTAAAAACAAAAGAGGCACACATAACCAACTGATTTAGCGGGTGGGGGAAAGCCATGTGATGTAAGCTTGGCCCAAAGAGCGTAGCGTCTTTGACGTCAATAATGGATATATTTAATTTCTATTCAGGGGGGGAGGGGGGTCAACCTTAAGGGAGTCACAGATTGTGGCACCAGATATAAATGTGTGTGCGCATTTAGCCAATTGAAAGCCCTTTGTTAACATACGATTCTCTTTGTGCATATTTTCAATGAAATCCAAATAATGACAATCAATAATCAATGACAAGCAAGGCATGCTGACTGATATATCGGTGCCAGGCTGCCAGCCTACCTCACTGGCTCTCCTTTACAAACCTGTTTATGTATGTTGCACTTGACAGTAAGGAAGTTTAAAAATAATGAATATTCTCGCCTAATCTCGCCAACCAACTTGTCAGTAGGAAAGGTGACAAGTTTTTAAATATTGGTACGAAATGTTGTCTGCCCATATAAACTATGAATTGGTCGTCTTTTTCTACTGGACAGGACATATGTCTAAACATAAATGGTGCCTGTTTTAGGAGGTGCGCAAAGTGAACCAAATGGATCAACAGCGAGGAGTTACAGTGCCGACTACGGGAGGCACTGGCGTTGTCATTTTGACTGGCACGGCCAAGAAAAAGGTTACAGAACAGAAAAATAAAGGTAACTAAATTTTACGTTACTTTCTTTACTCTTTAAGGAAACCAGCCTTAATCTCAACAAGGTGAAGCTTTTTAGGGATGAAAAACGACTACTATCTAGATCATGTTTTTAATTGGGATATTCAGTAGGATCCTAGGTGAGCTTTTTTATTATGTATCAAAAAATCTTCAACTTCAAATATCATCATCATCATCATCATATCAGCCGAAAGACGTCCACTGCTGAACATAGGCCTTCAAATATAATTGACCTAGATTAAACATTTTTTTTTAGTGTCAAGCTAGACTTAATCGCCTAAACTTACGTTCGACAATGTCCTGATAGTCTGCCTGCGACCATGGGTATAACCTAAGGACAAATATAACTGAACCGATGAAAGCTTATATTGGGTCATTGCCACAGAATTAGATTTGGATAGAAAAAACATTCATTTGTATGGCGGCCGAGCGTGTCAGATTTTGTACTGAAGTTGTTAGTTGCCTATGATTTTAAATATGTCTCAGGCCCTTGAGTATTCATATTTTTTTGTGTTGTTGCAATTAATATTACTTAAGGAGGCATTATAAATGTTTTTGTTCACTTCAACTTACAAAAATTGACGCCCGAAAGCTGCAAGCTGCGACGGACAACTCAGTGGAATTCACTGAGTTCATTTGACACGCTAAGTAGATACGTTTGCTTGATCTATGGTATATATGACATCTGTGGTCATTGCCTATGATTTAAGTAATATTCAAAAAATTGCTTTTAAACAATTCTTGCCATAATTATGCTGCCGGTTCATATGTTGGAATAGGTATAAATGTAGGATAGACAAAACAAGCATTTGAAGTGCTTAATATTTTGCAAAACTTGGTTTATTTTGATATTGACATCAATAAAATATATATCGGGAACTCTAATGACAGCCGAGCTAAGAGGGGTAAGATTCCAGTTATCTGCCTCCTAGCTTCTCGTTACTCGCCACCAACAGCACCCAGAATCCCGTATCCACGCATCTACGCAGTAGTAGAAAACGAATGGAGAGTTCTAAGCTTGCGTCCATGCATAGATGTATACTCCATAGAAATAACTTCCTTCATAAGAATGTAAACCCTTCACATAACAAGACAAGAATGAATCGTTCTATGTCTAACACGGGAATGAATTGATGAACACTGCAGTAGTGACCTTTTATACTGTCAGGCCACCAGCCACCTGTTCATAGGTTGGTATCATCTACCTGCAAACTTGCATGGACCAAGCAAAGACCACTCCAAGCAAAACATTGCTTATCGTTTTCTAGATTTAGTAACTCATATCTCCGACACGGCCATACTGACAAGACAAGCGTCCTCGCTTGTATCTGAAACAAACACGTACATCAGTAATCTTTGTCACCACTCGGTTACTCCTGACCAAATTATCTGTCTACGTAAAATCAACTCAACACAAGGAAAATAATTTTATTCTTTGCAACTGAATTTAGGATCACTTAAAGTCAATTCATTACCACCAATTTAAATGCAAGACCAGACAAGTACCACCTGGCTTTCATAGCCACCTTTTACGTAAAACACATGACGGCAAACGTTCGGAAGCAGGTCTCTCATTCGTGGCCTATTGGTTATCACATAACCACACACTACGCGCATCCCCAAGGGATCGCCGAGTCAACCCTGACTCTACGGTCTCTACAAGACCCGACCTCCGCCAGAGCTTATCGCGCACCGCGTACCCACGGACTACTCAAAGGTAGACACCGACTTCTAACGGGCTACGGCTACGATCAAGCCTCTGGTACGGTCGACCAACCGAACTGAGAACCTCATCCTTCATGCCACAACAATCTTCATCTACTTCACGTGGTACTTGGCTTTCTAGCATTTTCATTAACAACAAAATGTTATCTGTATTCAATCATTTATGAACTTCAATTTGTTAGACAATTTTGATAGTGCCACCAGCTCAGTTTCAGTTACCAGTAAAATCAAAATTAAGGAAACACAAGTCACGTTTATGTCTATCGGAAACTCACATTGTGACATAGTCACCTCATCCCGTTTAACAACAATAAGTTCTTTTGTGGCACTACCAAAAATGATCTCAATTAATGAATGATTCAAATTAGTCAACCTCTCGACTCAAACAAAAACGTAAATTACTAAACCAGGTTACATCATAACCATCCGATTTCATTTCAGTCCATCGGATTGTTAGGATCCAATAACCTATCAGAAGTTAGCCATCTCAGCCGCGTAAGTGCTACTCCTCGCAAAGAGTATACTGCACATAAAAAGCAGTCCACGTGCACCTTTTGCATACTCCGGAACTTCCGATGCGATTATTCGATCACGCTCAATCCCTCGGACTTGCTCTCGGTCCATTGAAAGCTCACATGACTGATGATTAGAACTCATTAAATTTAAAAATTACCCTTTCCGCATTTAAAGTAGTTAATAGATGATTTTAATGCCGCAATTCAGAATCATATTTTCTTAAGGTACTCGTTTAATCAACCCAGGGAATTAAAATCAACTTCATTAACATTCGAAATAGACTAGTCAGTCTAACTATGTACTTACTACTTTACTAGCCAGTAACCGACACAGTTCTACAATAGTCAAATGAAACACTTCAACAAACCAACAAATGGGTTGCAGTACTCACAGTAGTTACAATACTCCAGATGCTACACCCAGCAACTGAGTCATAACAACCACCTACATGGCTGTCGTACAATCTAAACGCCTTGACCACATACACCATTAAACCAAACGAACGCCACTCACAATCGTGGCCGCACTGAGACGGAAAAATAGATCCGATTTTACACCTACGACTACGAATGATAAATGGTGTATGTAGTCTGAGAAAACTGAACCCAACAAAAATGTAAAAAGTTTCATTCCACGATTGCAAACTAATTGATTAATTTCAATAAAACTTACAATTTTAATTGAACTAAAGAAGTCAAACTGAAACTATTGACAGCCCAAATAATAAGAAATTAATTATCATCACCATCATCATGACAGTCATCATGATCATCATCATGACCACCATCATGACCTCCATCATGACCTCCATCATGACCTTCACCATGACCTTCACCATGACCTTCACCATGACCTTCATCATGACCTTCACCATGACCTTCATCGTGACCTTCATCGTGACCTTCATCATGACCTTCATCGTGACCTTCATCATGACCTTCATCGTGACCTTCATCATGACATTTATCATGACCTTCATCATCATCGTCGGCATTTTCAATTTGATAAACTCAAAAGGATAATCCCGCGATTACTACTACAACATTAGTTTCACTAATCAGCCCAGGGCTCAAATAGCCCAACAAAATGTGAACTTCTCACCGGATCAACAACGCTGTCGGTTGTAATGGTGTGGGCACGCCACGCGTTGCACCACGTGTTCACGATAGGCAGTAGCGACACCAGTCTTCCTCTGTCACGCCGTCGGGACGTGATGACAGTAACAGCCATGATGCCGGCAGGTTGCTCTGGTTAACCATGTTGAACTGAAAATATCAAATTGTACGGTATCAGTTTCATCACAGAAATAAAATTTTGCACGCGGGCTCAGCTTAACCTCATCACGAGACTAGAAAGTTAAGTTTAGGGTATTGGCATCTAGTACACTTTGTCATTAAAATAATGATGCACTTCACTTTACAACAACAAAGTTAACCTCGCAAATAATAAAACGTTTTGAGGACACAAAAACTCACAAACAAATGTCAACCGTTAATTTTTAAATTACTACTTCGATTTTGCATTAAAACAATTGGAACGAAACCTGTCCTTTGATTTTCGTTGCTCCAAAACTCGGGTCTTTGGCAGTTTTTCTCTTATTTTCTTGTACACCTTGCAATAAATTGTCAGAAATTGCGCTCGTTTCATCGCCACAGCGACATCGCCATCACGGACGAAAACGCTGACCACTCTCACAGTGATCTTGTTGATCTTGAGGTTGAACATCTGTAACAGTAATTTCACACGCATAGAAAACTTAACAACAGGCATGGATTGAAAATGTTTGTCATGATAAAGAATTAATTTTTGGCACACTACAAAACAAAGCAAAGGGCTACCTGCCCGTATTTCAGAACTGATAGTGTTTTCAAAACTAAGAAAGTAATCAGTATAGCCATGATATAATTTGAAATTACTAGAACTACTGTATTTTTTTTTTGTCAAGTGGGTAGGGTACATACCCACACGTATTTTTACAACAGAAATCACAAAAAAGAACAAAGCTAGATAACTGCTTTGTCACAATCACGTAACTTTACTGTAAAAATTGTAAACAATCATTGCCTTACCAACTGTTGTCGATTTTAAACCTTACCGTTTACATTGTGTTACATTACCAGCTAGCACTCACTGTTTTGTGAGCTTGGTGTATCCCACTTTCTGATATCGGGAACTCTAATGACAGCCGAGCTAAGAGGGGTAAGATTCCAGTTATCTGCCTCCTAGCTTCTCGTTACTCGCCACCAACAGCACCCAGAATCCCGTATCCACGCATCTACGCAGTAGTAGAAAACGAATGGAGAGTTCTAAGCTTGCGTCCATGCATAGATGTATACTCCATAGAAATAACTTCCTTCATAAGAATGTAAACCCTTCACATAACAAGACAAGAATGAATCGTTCTATGTCTAACACGGGAATGAATTGATGAACACTGCAGTAGTGACCTTTTATACTGTCAGGCCACCAGCCACCTGTTCATAGGTTGGTATCATCTACCTGCAAACTTGCATGGACCAAGCAAAGACCACTCCAAGCAAAACATTGCTTATCGTTTTCTAGATTTAGTAACTCATATCTCCGACATATACAAAAAATTCATTGTTGGAAAATAGAATTCCTAAAATTCTCCATACAAAACGCCAATTTCATAGGTAACTAGCGACCCGCCCCGGCTTCGCACGCGTACTATACGTACCTACATAAAAACCTTCCTCTTGAATTACTCTACCTATTATAAAAAATCTCATCAAAATCCGTTGCGTAGTTTTAAAGATTTAAGCGTACAAAGGGACAGAAAAAGTTACTATATTTTATACTATGTAGTGATGACCTAATATCAATTTAGAAAAAGGATACTTGTAAAAATTAACTGAGTTAAATGGTTTATGTCGCAGGTGAGCTCATAGAACAGAACCAGGATGGTCTAGAATATTCCTCGGAGGAAGAAAACGAGGACATAAAGGACACAGCGGCGAACCTCGCCTCGAAGCAAAGGAAAGAGCTGGCCAAAGTCGACCACGCAGCGTTGGAGTATATGCCGTTTAGGAAGGCGTTTTATACTGAGGTAAACTGTCTTTTCTGCCATCCAGCCGGCAAACAGCACATTATCGACTGCTGCGCTAAAGTTAAGTTGCCGCCTGCCAGCTCCGTTGAGCAGAAAAATAGTATACACACCTCGGTCGTTAAATGGGAAAGCCTCGGATCACATGTTTGTCGGCCTCAGCTTCGCCTCGGCCTACAATTACACGTCATCCGAGACTTTTCCATTTATACATGTATGCCTTGGCATGTAATCTACTATTTCTCAAACATGCAATGAAATATTCTTGTTATGTTCCTTTGTTCCTTATAATATAATAACGAAGTATGACGTTTTAGGTGCGACTAGGACAAGAGGTTGTTAATGGAATTTAATACAATTCTTGAAGGCATAGGCCGGCAAAGTGCTCTTTTTTAATTCCATTCCACATAAATTTGTGGCAAAGGCATCAGGACATTCTGCCACTATGCAATACTATGCATATAAAAAACATAAAACTTTGATGTTTTTGTTGTTTATTTCATTGTTTGAGAAAAGCACTATACATACCTCGGCCGGAAATATGGGGTTGCCCGCCTCTGACCTATCCTATCTAGTCTATATGTCTTCGGCCGACAACCCCTTTCGACCCGTCCTCTATAGTAATGTACTTGGGTCAATCACTTTTTTTTTGTTGTTATTCTGTCACATCACCCAGGGGACAACAGTAGTATAGTTTGTTAGACGAAAATATCATGCACACTCTACTATCATAATGAGGAGATGACCCACCTTGGAAAGGCCACATAACTGTCAAAAAATTCAAAGATTAATGCTGTTAAACTGTGATTTTTAGGGTGGCCCAGGGGAACGTGACCATGGCAACGAATGACATAAAAAAAGTGATTGACCCACTTTATTGATCTCAAAACATTTTTGTAATGTGAGTTTTTGATGGGATTATTTTGTCTATAAATGTCATTATTCCATCAGGTTAGCGAACTAGCCCGAATGACGCCCGAAGAAGTGGAAGCTTACCGCACCGAACTAGAAGGCATCCGAGTGAAAGGGAAAGGCTGCCCGAAACCCATAAGAACCTGGGCGCACTGCGGCGTGAGTAAGAAGGAGATGGATATATTGAAGAAGCTCAACTTTGAGAAACCTACCCCTATTCAGGCGCAGGCTATTCCGGCTATTATGTCGGGGAGGTGAGTTTGGAAATCACTTTAGAAACTGTATTTTCTCACACTTGCAATGAAATGTTGGCATTACGTACGTCAAATTAAACCCGGAAGTACCATCTCGCTGGTTCGATGATTGAAAGGCATTTCATAACTACCAGAAATTCATAAGTACCGGAAAGAACCTGTTTTAAAAAATTAAATATCGGAAGTAACTTGTAAATTGACAGGACATCTTGGCATTTCACCGTAAAAAAAAGAACTAATGTCAATGTCACCTGGTAAAAGATTATGTCACATAGTTTAAAAAAATTGACGTATGAGTTGTTTTTTTTATTATTTTGTAGATTCGTTTCGTTCTTTGACTTACGTAGGTTGCCCTGAAAGTTTCGGGAATCGGAAAAAATACGCATTTTAATGAAATAAAAGTACTTTTATTGTTTTTCAAAGTATTCTCCTTTGTGTTTAATACACTTTTTAATTCTCTGAAACCAGTTTTTAAAACAGTTATTGAAGTCTGAAGTGGGGGTTGACAAAATGGCCATTTTATAAGCGTCGACTGCTTCTTCCGCGGTCTGAAAACGCTGACCACGCAACCGATTCTTTATTTTCGGGAAAGTAAAAAAATCGTTGGGACTTAGGTCGGGGCTGTACGGAGGATGGTCCAGTAATTCGACGTTTTCGCCCTTCAGATAGTCGTCTGTTTTCTGAGCGGTGTGAGGGCTGACATTATCATGGTGTAGTATAATACGGCGGTTAGGGTTAGTTTTTCGCAGTTCAGCAAAAACAATCGGTAAACAAACGCCTATATACCAATCGGCATTGACAGTTCTTCGATCTTCAAGAGCGATAGTCGCCACGTGACCCGATTTGGAGACAAACGTGGCTACCATTTTTTTGATCGTGCTGCGAGAACGAACAACTTTTGTCGGCTTCGGTTCGTCTTCGTAAACCCAAACTCGAGATTGGTTTTTCGATTCAGGCTCATATGCGTAAATCCATGATTCGTCACCTGACACAATACTAAAAACGGCATTTGAGCTTCCTCCATTAAATCTTTTTAAAGTTTTGCGGCACCAATTGACACGTACCGTTTTCTGGTCGTCAGATAACAAGTGAGGAGTCCACCGGGAAAATAACTTCCGCACGCCCAACTCTTGTTGTAAAATAACTTGTACCTGACTCATTCCAATGCCTAAAGTCTCCTGAATCTCCCGATATGTAACATGCCTATCTTCCTTTATCAGTTGGCGAACAACATCGATGTTTTGATCGGTAACGGCCGTTTTCGGTCAACCCTCACGTACGTCATCCGCAAGAGACACACGGCCACGTTGGAATTCCGAATACCACCTATATATGGTCGTCTTTGAAGGTGCTTCACTACTAAAAGCAATAGTTAATCGGTCTCCACATTGTTGTTGTGTTAATCCACTTTTAAAGTCATAATAAATCATTGCTCTAAAACTTTCGCGGGACAGCTCCATTTTCACCAGCGACTCAACGACTTTAAAAAACAATTGAAAATCGGACATTGTTTTTTTTTTCTAAGTGGCCAGTGTTTTCGAATAATGAGACTATGCTTGTAAGAAAGAGGTATAACACATGTCAAATATACGTTCCTAAGTATTAAATTCCCGAAATTTTCAGGGCATCCTACGTATTTGTTTGTGTACTGTGAAAAACACTTTCGATTTATTTCATTTCAAGTTTGAGAAAAGCACTTTACAAATCTTGGCGAGAAACAAGGTTACAGGCCGCGTATCTCTATCTGGCCTCAGTTCCTTCGGCCAGATATACATATCTACTTGGCCTTACAACCCTTCGTTTCCCGTCCTTTATAGTAATGCACTATTATAATATGTGAGCTGAGGATGCTTAGCCAAGTTGCCAATCGCTAACACAGTTAGCTGCCTTTCGTTTACGATTGACGATTAAGCGTTAGCGATTAGCAACTTGTCTAAGCACCCAGGCCTCTGTGACTCATAAATTTCTTTATTTCCAGGGACCTAATAGGCATAGCCAAAACCGGTTCCGGCAAAACCCTGGCCTTCATACTACCAATGTTCCGCCACGTGTTAGACCAACCACCATTGGAAGATAGCGATGGACCCATATCGCTTATCATGACACCAACTAGGGAACTTTGTATGCAGATCGGGAAGGATATAAGAAAGTTCGCGAAATCGCTCGGATTGAGGGTCGTGTGCGTTTATGGAGGCACTGGGATCTCTGAACAGGTAAGTTTTCTTTGTAGTTAAGCCGAAATTACACGACGTACGCCGCATGAAAATGTAGGTCTGCTGGCAACCTCATACTTTGATTCGGCATTAGACGAAAGACGAAGTGTAATTGCCACTAATTGTAAAACATTTTTCTAGACAGTGCTTAAAATGGCAGTTTCTCTTTTGAAACATTGTTATTTTTGAATACAGGTAATTTAGTCACTAATCAAATGATTACGACTGACGTAGAATATAAACTTTGTTGATATATACATTCTTCGAAAGAAATAACACACTTCATGCATAAAAAGGATGAACAAGAGTTGACAATGTTGTCGGTCAACTCTTGATGATGCCTCGTAGAGAGGCGAAACACGTGTCGAGTATAGTGTTATTGGTAGTGGTTTGTTATAGTTATTTGCGTATTTATTTTTGCGGTGGGAGGGTGGTAAAATTTATTGCATGCAAAAAATACGCAAGTAATTATAGCGGGTTACACTAATTAACTACACGTTCTGTATTGCGGAAGAGCAAAGTAATATTGTTCATCCTTTAATATGGACTTCCGCAAAGTAACGCCTGATTCAATTAATCACTTATATATCTTCAGGTTGGCACAATATGAGTGGAACACTTATGGCCTTTACCCCTTATAAAAGCTTCGCGATTCATTCTTTGAGAAGCACTGGTCTCTAATTCGAAAGCTACACCTATGACCAAATTTGAACCCGAATATTAACTGAGCGATGTTTCACGGAATAGATGCATTCTACGAAAAAGTCCACCGATGTCCCGTACATACGAACACGATTTTTCTCAAAATTGTGGGTTTATCGAAGTTCTCTTTCGTGACTAGAGGAGTCAAAAATTACTTCAAAATATATGTAATAACTAATAACTCGGAAGAATTATCGAAATATACACGTGTTTGTACGGGACAGCCCATGGAATGCTCCAATAATATTTTTCATCTGTCCCCAGATCGCCGAACTAAAGCGAGGCGCGGAGATGATCGTATGCACTCCAGGAAGAATGATAGACATGTTAGCGGCCAATTCTGGCCGCGTCACCAATCTGCGGCGAGTCTCCTATATCGTGTTGGATGAGGCCGATCGCATGTTTGACATGGGCTTTGAGCCACAGGTATGTAGAATAATATTTTTAGTACAGATGGTGTACTTTTTAGGCTCTAGTGCGAGAAGTGGGTCATTTTACGTCAGGTTTGAAATAAAAATATATTTTTTTGTACATATGGTGTGTTTTTTAGGCTCTAGTGCGAGAAGTGTATCATTTTACGTCAGGTCTAAAACTTCGGAGGACCATCTGTACTAAAAGCGTCGTACGAGACACGTGCAAAAACGAAATTCATTACTCGTGTCGATTTAAAACACTCCCTATCTGTCGTGTTTTAAAACATCGCCACTAGTTTCGAATTTCGTGTTTTTCGCACTTGTGTCGTAATGTACTATTTTAGTACAGATGGTGTGTTTTTTTTAGGCTCTAGTGCGAGAAGTGCGTCATTTTACGTCAGGTCCAAAACTTCGGAGGGCCACCTGTATTTAAAAACGTCGTACGAGACACGTGCAAATACGAAATTCGTAACTCGTGTCGATTTAAAACACTCCCTATCGGTCGTGTTTTAAAACATCGCCACTCGTTTCGGATTTAATGTTTTTCGCACTTGTATCGTAATGTATTATTCTCAAACGTGCAATGAAATATTGTATTTACGTTCCTTAAATTAGACTCGGAAGTATCGTTTTAAGGGGGCAGTAACTCACTGGGATGGAAATGGAATTTCATAACACATTTCAGGCCTAGGCCTGCAAAGTAACTTTTTTTTTAATTTCGACAACATTGTCATTATTTTTTTGTATTTCTTTGTATGTTTGAGAAAAGCACTATACATGTGTCGGCGTGAAACGGATTCCCGGCCTCGTTACCTATCCGTATATACCAACTTGGCCGGAAATCCTCATTTTCCCGGCCTCTGATGTAATGTACTATTAAAGATCTATCTCTGTTACGGTTCGATTTTTTTTAATTCTTTTTATTTTGCTGCCTTTATTTTGTAGAAAAGTTTAATACAGTCGTCATCAGATATATCGGTGCGGCCAGAGTGCTCATAAATATCTGAGCAGGCCTCTATTGTCATTGAGTTAGAGTGCATGTTCAGATATTTTTGAGCAGCTGATATATCTGGTGGCGACTGTACAATCATTTAAACATAACATTATTATACTTTGAAACAATCTCGAATCGCTCAATGCGCTATAAAACAAAACAGTAATTTATTCAACTTGGACTATATTATTCTTTTGTTTGATAGTCGGAGATGCGAACTAATAATTGTTCAAAGTAGTGGCGATTAGTAATAGTTAAACCTGTTAACAATACGTTAGCGTATTATAGTAAAACGTCCCACGTTGTCGATAACCATAAGGACGGAATTTGCGTGTATCTTTATATGCATTATCTGTATACCTAGATATTTTTCTAGCAGGATTGAGAGATTGACTAAATGAAACATCGACATAACTGTTATCGGTGAGTACATCCTATTCTCATAAAAATACTAACTTAGTAAAAACAGGTAACCAAGAAATACAGGATCCATCTACGTACCGTAAGATGCGGCTATTTGAGATCCACGGGGCTATTTGGTACTAAGGAGAAAACAGCATTTAAGCCCGATTTCTTTTTAGCATTGAATATTATGAAAATACGTGGTCCCAAGTATAAGACATTTGTTCCAAAATCTTACGATACGAACATTCATATGAGTCTAACACCTTTAATTTCGATGTTACCAAATAGCCCCTTGGGTCTCAAATAGCCCCATCTTACGGTATTATTTTTAAATGTCTAATACTTCATATGAATTATTGCCTATAGCGTTAGTGTTTCTTATTAGCAGGACCCGTAATTTTCATGCCAATGACATCAATTTGGCGTCACGCTCCATTTAGGGTGATCCGAAATAGTTTTGTTTATTATTAATCATTAGTCGTTAATCATTTTTAATCATGTACAAATAACTTCAAAAGTAGTATATTTGCAAGTCAAATAAATAACACCTACTAATAAAACTATTTCGGATCACCCTAAATGGAGCGTGACGTCAAATTGATGTCATCGGCATGAAAGTTACGGGCCCTGCTTATTAGTATTTGTTCTTTTAATAGGTACAAAATATAAGGTATAAGAAAAATAATGTATCGTTTTGAATATGGTTTGCATTCTTGTAGTTTTTCTCTTAAGTTACTGCGCATTATTTATTTATTAAATTTAGTATCGACTACTACAAGACTTATCGATAACAATTATGTCGATGTTTAATTTTGTCAATCTCTTGTTCCTGCTAGAAAAATATCTAGGTATAATTATCTGTCTATGTGTCCTTATGTTTAGCGACAAAGTGGGAAGCTTTACTATAGAGGCTCACGTATTATATTATCTATGCAGGTAATGAAAATCATAGACAACATTCGCCCGGACCGGCAGACGGTAATGTTCAGTGCCACGTTCCCTCGTCAAATGGAGGCGCTCGCCAGGCGTATCTTGCAGAAACCTATCGAAATTCAGGTAACACAGTCATAATAATGTAGTTTGAACTGCTAGTCTTCCTCGTCTATTCGGTTTTGTCTTTAGTTCCTATAAATTATCATTATGTTAAATTAAGTAACGGAAAAAATCTATCATATTTCTATTTGTATCTAGGCGGCTTGTAACAATTAGACTTGATATCATGTAAACGAAAACAATGATTGTATGTACAAGTAATTACATTCCGCTGAACGTGTTAGTGCCACAGAATTATTGTAAAAACTTTTAAGCTCGTTATTAGGTTGATAGAATCATTTTCATACGCGTATACACTGTAAATCCTATCAAAATGTACAGACAGATTTTTTTAAACACACAAAAATATTCATTCATCTATCTTAAAAGTTATAGATTATTCGCCGCTACTGTACCTAGTAATCTTTCAAACCGTCATATTTCTATCAGGTCGGCGGCCGAAGCGTAGTCTGCAAAGACGTCGAACAACACGTGGCCGTTCTAGAAGATGACGCCAAGTTCTTCAAGCTTCTAGAACTGCTAGGGCTGTACAGCCAGATGGGCAGCATCATTGTCTTCGTGGACAAGCAGGAGAATGCTGACAGTCTGCTCAAGGACCTCATGAAGGCTTCGTACTCCTGCATGAGTTTACATGGAGGTATGTTATAACTACATCTGTTTACGACCTGTTTCACACCGGATAAATATATCTGTCAGATAAAACAGTCTTTTTCTTCAGGCATACAAAACAAACTCAACTCTCTCGCGGGTGTTGTAAGAGCCGACTAAGGAATTGTAGTGTCGCTGACCATACTTTGATAGAATATTGAATATGTGCAATGGCGTCATCATAGTGGACACATTACTGCGACCGCTAATCAAATAATTATGGGCATTTACCTCCTCATGCGTCTATACGCATAGTTAATAGGAGAGGCGTACGTCCAGCAGTGGACTAACATAGGCTGATGGTGAACATAACCAACACTACTTACAAAATAAAACTAAATCATTTCAGTTTTGGTCCTTTGCTTGACAGGATATTATGCAATTCTACCTATTTAATGAAACAAATTTTCTATGTGCTGACCGTTTGCTGTTCTGCATGCTTCATAAGTGTGTTACGGTGCACATTGTCAAGATCAATTTCTTGAATTATTTCGAACGCCTCAACAATTCTTATAAGACAGCAAACATTTATTCGACAGTTATATTAAATTCGGGGATGTGAAACTGCCCTTACTAAAGTTTCAGCTTAGTTGGTAATTTTTTTTATGTTGATGTTGATAGAATAGTAGGATGAAACATAATGACTCTTCGAAATCCGAAAAAGATCGGGTTTATTTTCCTGATTTGCCTAACTTTATGTGTGAATGAAGTATGAATTTATTCGACCTGAATGGGCTGTTAAATAAAGGAATCACTACTATTTTTGTCACATTCTGTATGTGGCACTGTTATAGTCTATTGAATGTTTTGTATGCTAAGATCTGGAATTTTATACAACATAATTTCTACAATTATGGGTCAAATTTATTGTTCCAATATTATGTGCTTTAATTTGACAATAAATTGAAACAAATAACCAGTACAATGAAAAGCTGAACGACCAGTGCGACTCGAACCATAACCTCACGACATATAACCTCTGGATTTCTTGATAATTGACGCATTTTTCCTTTAGTACCGTTTGGTAGCTGGCTGCTAAATGGGAAATATGGTTTCCCGTCTTGTAGCCAGCTATGAAATGGGACTAATTTTCCCATCTCGTAGCTGGATTTGGTACAAACCTGGTTACAAATCGCTAATGATAAGTCCCGATTTAAAAGTTACCTATTGGGATTTTATTCCCATTTCAAAGCTGGTTACGAAACTTACGCTACCAAACGGTACTAAAGGGCATTTTCAGATTTTTAACAAACTATACAAACAGATATTATGACTAATCAAGTAACCACCTAACTTCATATTTTTTTGTAATATTATTGGTTAAGGATTCTCAAAAGACATTTATTATTATGTTTACAACAGAACAGACTACAGGTTTCAATATTTTTTTACAGGTTGCTGTGCGACATCGACTTTCCTTCTTATTTTCTAAATTTTTATCGACACCGATAGTTTTCTGTCTCTAGAAAAACTTGCTGCTAATTTTTTTTATCAGTAACATTACGGCCGTGTGGTATACACCACGCCCACTCTTTTCACGGGTGTCGTAAGAGTCGACTAAGGGATCGAAGTGCCACTGATCATTCATTTATTGAAGATTCATAATATGTAGCAGCTTCATCGTAGTGACCATTATCATTACCTCCAATACGCATAATTAATAGGAGAGGCCTATGTCCAGCAGTGGACTGTAATAGGGTGATAATGTCATGTTTGGCCCAGCTATTGGCTTAATGCAATTTAATTGTACATGTAATTTTCGAGCTTACTCGCCTATATTTTTCTTACAATGAAATATAGCTGCATAATTCCGATAAAGAATCCAGATTTAAAAGTTTGTGCTCAGAACAATACTAGTAAGATTTATCAATATTTTTTTATATTTTTTCGTCTTCCCTTTCCTATTTGGGTGAATCAACTTTTTTCTTGTTATTACCATGGTTACGGTCGCCTGAGTCACGCTGGTTTTATGCATAATTATGCTACTTAAACTATGCAAACATGCATTTTTCTGGTGTTAATAAACCCTTTCCTTGATGGGCCATCTACAAACATGGACTATATGCATGTTTTCATAAATTAAGTAGCATAATTTTGCATAAAACCAGCGCGGCTCTGGCGACCGTAACCATGACAATAACAGACAGAAAAAACTTGATTCACCCATTTAATTGGTTAATTCCACAGTAGAAAAATACTTTTACAATCCTGCGAAGGTATCTTTCTACACAAAACTATATTGACTTTTGAATATATTAACGCGTGCCTGTTACAGGGATTGATCAATTCGACAGGGACTCAACTATCGTGGACTTCAAGAATGGGAAGGTGAAACTTCTGGTGGCCACCAGTGTGGCGGCGAGAGGGTTGGATGTGAAACAACTAGTGCTGGTTGTTAACTACGACTGCCCGAACCATTATGAGGACTATGTGCACAGGTGACATTGATTTATAGACATTTAGACATTTATTCGTGGTATAGGTTTACATTCGTGGTATAGGTTTGTATGATTATATTTATGGACACGTCAAGCCAGTTATTTCAGAAAACCAACATGGTTTTGTCAAAAATAGATCTGTTGTAAGTAACTTGCTCACATATAAAAATTATCTGTATAATGCGTTTGCATCTAGGGGCCAAGTTGACGCCGTTTATACGGATTTTTCGAAGGCTTTCGATAAGGTAGATCACTTGCTCTTATGTCGAAAGTTATCGCTTTATGGAATACACGGGTCACTGTATCGGTGGGTTTGCTCGTATCTGTGTAATCGTAGTCAACTTATAACTGTCAAAGGTTTTAGATCGTCTCCTAAGCCTATCACTTCAGGCGTACCGCAGGGCTCTCATCTGGGGCCATTGTTTTTCATATTATTTATAAATGACCTAGTAAATCGTCTGTCCTGTGCATGTTTATTGTATGCTGACTGCTGACGACTTGAAAGTATTTTCAACTGTGGGAGGCTTGGAAGACTGTCTGAAATTACAAACAGATATAGAAATAATTCAGGAGTGGTGCCTTGAAAATCGAATGTGTCTTAATATTGGGAAATGTTTCATAATATCCTTTACTAGTAAATGCAACCCTATAAATTATTCTTATAAATTGTCTTCTCAGGTATTAGAGAGGAAATGCTCTGCAAAAGACTTAGGTATTATTTTTGATAGCCAGCTTTCTTTTCGACAGCACTACGAACACATAGTTAATAAAAGTAACAGGCTTCTAGGATTTCTGATACGCATTACTGTGAACTTTAAGGACCCAAAAAGTATGCTGTTATTGTATAACAGTTTGGTGCGCAGCATTTTAGAATATGGTTCTGTTATCTGGTCACCTTTTTATGCTGTACACTCGAATAAAATTGAGAACGTACAAAGAATATTTCTTAGGTATTTATGTTTTCGTTGTCATTATGGCAGGTCTATTTCGGGTTATAGTCAGCGTTTGGCAAAGTTTAATGTTACTTCACTGCAGGTGAGACGTAAGCAATCTGACCTCACTTATTTATATAAAATTATCCACTCTCATATAGATTCCCCTTATTTATTGTCACTTTTGAACATCAACATAGTTTACAGGATACGTTCCCCCAATATTTTTTCTTTGGCTGTATATAGAAATAACATTTCATATTACAATCCTATCGTTCGCATGTGTCGGGAGTTCAATGAATTAGTTCGTGTCTGTAATGATCTTGATATATATGTTTCCAGAATTTCTGAATTTAAGAGAAATGTGTATTTGGCAACAAATAATAATTGTAACTAACTTTAATTTTGTTTTTAAGTAACTAAAAATAATATTGTAGTCTTTGTCTTTGTTTGTATGTATATATATGTAGATATCTCTATATAATGCATATATGTGCATATAAGCATATATAAGTGTATATGTTTTCTAAATTATAACTCATATCATAGCCATGTTGTGTACATATTCTTTTGGACTGTAATCTGGCTTTAAGTGTCTAATTGTATGTATTTCTTGTTCAAATGGATTACTGTCTGTTTTATGTACCTTTTAAATAAAATAAAAAATAAACAACAATAGTTAGCCTGGTTCCTGCACTAGGCAAACCCTGTACTGCAGGTAACGAAAATTCGGAAAAGATACTTAAAGTAACCTATCAATATATATGAATGAATGAAGATTTGAGTAATTTGTGTATAGGGTCATGTGGTCTACAGTGGTTCACTTTTTTTCCAGAGGCCATATCTTCGGAACTAAATGATAGTAGCAGATAAGAACAATATTATAGCGAATTTAATGTAGTTTTAGAATGTATTACAGATTTTTGAAAATATGCAATGGTTTCTTCAATAAGTTTGTTTTTATGAAAAGAGAGAAATGATCCACTGTGAATTAGGAGTTTTTAACAGTGGCTCGGCTTTAATTCCACAGTGGCTCGGGGTGGTACATAATGGTACTGTTATACATTTTGTATAGCAGTTTACCATTAAGGACTGTGTAAGCTATTGGCTATCTATACTGGTATAGGGTTATTAGATGTTAAGTAACTGGCGCTGGATTTTAATTACAAGAACCTAGAAGGGAGTTAATACTACACTACAGGCAGCTATTAGTAATCTCTACGAAAGGATCTTGACTCTTTAGACCTCATAAACTCCTAATAAACTCATAATGATTATAAAACCATTAATATTTTACAAAAATTAGGACCAAGTATTATTGAACCACTTGCCATATCTGAAAGTCACGAAATCTGAGTGAAGTTCACGAACGTCTGTATGGTAGTTTTCTGGTATAGTTTGCGAGATCTAAGAGTGAGTTGACCGTTATAGATTAATCCTTATTAATATGAGGATAACAACATACAGGGTGTAAGTCTACTACGGGCGAAGCTCTTAAGGGGTGTTAGTTCACGACATAATAAGCACATTCAAATAACTTTTATTTAAAATCAGAGCAACAAAATTTTCCATACAAAATAATTCGGCGCGCAATGTAAAGCAACATACGCGAGTTAAGCACTCGTTGACGGCTAATTTCAAAAGCAGATGACGTAACTGCCAAATCAACAATAACAAATGTTCGTACCTACATTGCTGCTCCGATAATCTTAAAAAAATTCTGTGGGGTCTAAATTAAGAGTAACTTTAAAAAAACCTTGTAATCCATGATTACACTAATGAATCCCATGCCTGGTTTAATTGATCGCCCGTATTAGATTTACACACTGTATAAGGCTCTTTTTTAAACTGTCAAATGTTCGTTCTTAGAAATCAACAACTATATTGAATGT